>PVHY01009012.1:0-58506 GCA_004024945.1 Uropsilus gracilis
ATGCCTCTGAAATCAGAGAGATTTCTGACGTTCTCAGCTCTCGGCTGTGGGTCAGTATCTCTCTGGCTTGGTCCCTGGCCTGGTCCCTCTGATGGGTTTTGCCTCTCTCTGCAGCTTCACCAGCACACTGGCCCTCAACGACCCCCTGCAGACTCTCTTCCAGCTCATGTCGGGGAGGATCCCACAGGCAGCCACGGTACCTATGGGAAGGGGTCCTCCATTCCCAGCACCCCAGCGGGGTGAGGGGTGGGTACTGCTCAGGAATGAAATGATGGCTTTAAAGATGAAAGAGAAATAATAATTACCTCCCATGAACCTGACCCAGGACTCAGAATGTCTGTGCTTATTATTTCCCCCAAGGCACAGAGGTTGGATTCTCCCTGTATTGTAGATGTGAAAACTGGGTCGTACAAGCATAAAATGACTTGGGTCACAGCTCTAGTGAGTAGGATCACTTAGTACCAGGATCAGCCCAGGTCTGTCGATTCCAAGGACTTGGCCCCGTCCATACCACCATGGCTGCTCCGTTGTGTGAAGCAAGAGAACCCATCTTGTGATTACAGGAGAAAAGTTTAGCACAGGCGATGGTTTGTGGTCAGAGCACAGTAAATGACTCATTTGTTGTCATCATCATCCTCATTCATACCACAGTTGCCCAGATACAGAGTAGCTATAAGGTGGAGTTGGAGAAAACATCTTTTGTTCCTTGGGGTAATTATAAGACCAAATCATTGTGAATTGTTTTTTAGCTGTTACTGTCAATCTTCTCTTCTAGCCATTCGCTGTAACTAGTGGGAAGAGAGCCTTGTCCATTTATCACCTCCTCTGCTGGATTTGTGTGTGTGTGTGAGGGGGTGGGCTGGGGAGAGTGGTCATACCTACATGTAATTTATAAAGTACATATGAGGTACACAGCTATGTATTTTACAAAAGTGTCTTATTTTAGTATCAACAATGTCTCCATAATTCACTTAAGAGACAAGAAAAGCAAAGTTTCAAAGACATCAAGGAACTTGCTCAAGGTCACACAGCTTGTAAGAGGCAAGACATAGGCAGAGGTTGTTTCCATGACACTATGCTAGTGCCGGTCAATCTTTATTGATATTTCCAGTTTAGAATTTTCCCTTCACTTAGGACAAGATGTGCTGGACGCACCCTTTCTGTGGGCCGGTTGCCCACCTCCACATTCCTATGTATGCTCTTCTGTCCCCTGTTGGGATTACATTGACACTGCAGGGTCAGATGCTACAGGAGACACAATTCTTAGCAGGGAGGGAAAAATGGGGATCACTTTGGGACCCACAGTGGTCAGCTGGATCACTTTGCTTGGCCTCATCACTCCTTGAGTGGCGATAGGAGTTACACTTCACTGGGTTGTTGAGAAGATTAAGTAAGTGGTGCATGGGGAAGGGTTTTGTAAAAGCAAAGCACAATGGCCATTAGGTAGGATGATAAGGGACCTAGTGTTCCTCTCACTTCTAACAGGGTAGTATGGACTCTTCTCCATTTGAGTCAAGGGTGTTTGACCTTCCTCACAGTTTCCTGAGTGTTTTCTCCCTAAATCCTCCAGTTTGGGGGGATTCTGCCCCTAGTTATTGGGGTGAGAGGTATCTAAAAGAAATCTGAAAATTAATAAGTGGTGTCATTTTATTTACCTGTCTTCCAGTATCTGTATGTAAGTATGGATGTGTGTGTCTCTGCTTGCTTACCCATCCTTCTAGGAGTTTTGCCTTTTCAAACAAGGGAACATTAAATCATTAACTGGCCGCATTGCAGGCAGTATCACAGGCCTTACACAAACTCCTCTAAAGCAGGGACAGACAGCAACCTTCTTTACCCACTGATGGCCAGTGCCACTCTGCTTAGTACATCTTCGCTTTTTTCTCCTCCTTTTCAGTGTTGTGGGGACAAGCAGTGGGGAGACTGGAGGCCTCACTTGGCTGTGATTCTGTCGAACCAGGGTGGGGACTTGGAGCTACACCAGCGTGCCATAGTCACCATGGGTGACACATTGGGTAAGTGGAAGTCAGCACATGTTCCTTCCACTCCTCCAGGTTCCTCTGGGCTAGCTCTGAACAGCCTGTGTTGAGGTTCCATGGGGTCCTGAGCCTCTGCCTCAGGTCCCTCTTTGACCCAAGAGCCTTAGTGTTTTGGAATAGAAACTCCAGGGAAGGGAGTTACCTTATTTCTCGGAATTTCTGTGCTAACCAGTGCAGGCCAGGCTCCTGACTCTAGGTTACTGCTGTCTTAGGCGGCTCCTCTGGGTTTTCTCTCCATTACTGCTCAGATTCCCCTGAAAGTGGAATTAGCACAGGGATCACCTCCTCTGTAGCTGCGAGTCCTGCAGCGACCCCACTCACTCACACAGGAAATTCTATTTTGTTCTGAACTACCCTGGGTAATTGTGCAGTCTTTGTCTATCATCTCTCAGTCAACGTGGCCTTATAAACACTTAGGAGCTATTGAATGTTCCAGATCAGTGGTTCTTAAATTTGGCCAAGGGGCAGAACATTGAGCAATCATGCTATTCTTTGTGGAACTCTGTGAAATATTGCTCTGTTCAACTGAAATAGCCATGTGCAAGACTCTGCCGAGTCAAATGGCTGGCTGGTGCAGCACATAGGTACCGCTTGGAGAACTTTTTGGGTCCCAATGACCTAGCAATTACTGTGCTAGGTCATTTACCTGCTCGGATTAATTCAATTTTGAAGTAATGGAAAAAGTCTGAGAGGATAATTTGAAAGTGGAAGCAATTTGGTAATTAATATGATTTTTATGAGCAGTAAGAAAAGTCTTCTATTGCTCAATTTTAGCAGGGGAAGCATGAGTGCCCCCAAAAGTCAAGTTTAAAGATGGCTTCTCCCAACCATCGGGTGTAGGCATCTCTGCTCATGACTCTCCCCTAGGAAGGACCGAAATGCTTTCACAATTCCTAAAAAATATCCATTAGGGAAATGTGAAATAGTGACCCATTCTGGCTTAAGAGAAAGGAAACGTAATGTCAGAGTCCAAAAAATGCCAGTGGAAGAGGGAGTGGTTTTGGGGGTGAGGGAGCAGGATCTGGGTCAGTGACTCACACTATGAGAGGTCTACCCTTTTATTCTCCTGAGGCTTCTCTCCTCTGACCTCCGAGCCCACTCTCCCAAGTCTCTCCCGTCCTGCCTAGATCAGGGTCCGCTATGGGTGTCCCTTGACTGGACTTATTTTCCGCCTCGGCAGCTGGGAAGGGGCTGGTGGAGGCCGCGCACTTCTGCTACCTCATGGCTCAAGTGCCCTTCGGCCATTACACGGTGAAGACAGACCATCTGACCTTACTGGGCAGCAGCCACAGGTAGGAGCTCTTCTGGGGGAAGGAAAATGGCAGGGATATTTTTCCAGGGAACTGTTTAAGCTCTTGCTGAGTTTCACGGCTCCATTTTTTATTCTCTGGTGTGAAACCCCGCGACCACTCCCTCTCCCTGGGATTGTTGTCTGCAGGTCGACCCTCTCCCTGGGATTGTTGTCTGCAGGTCTGAGTGAGGAGATGCCCTACGGGTGCCGCGTCGCACCACCAGAGGGCCTCAGCCTCCTAAATCCTTCTGGGTTCGCGGCCAGAAATGAATTTGGGGAGGTAGTGTGCCCTTTGGGACACCAGGTGGTGCCCTGGCTCCACGACCAGAGACTCAAACGCTTAGTGCGAGTCCTGCGGTTTAAGACAGGAGGGCCTGGGCTTGTTTTCACAGGCTGCCCTGGGCACAACAGCGAAGTGGAAGAAGTTTATATTCAGCCACTAGACCCACATAAGGAATCGGTGCACACCCTGCTCGCTGTGGTTCGGATTGCCACATCTCCCCAATTGCACAGTAGAGAAGATTTTCCAAGATCTTACATTGTGCATCAGATTTGCAGATTTACTTTATGAAGAAGCCATATTTTTAATCTTCACTTTTTAGAGGGAAACTGAGGCACAGAGTGACTAAATACATTTTCTAAAACAGTACAGTTAGTAAAGGGCCACCTTGCTTTGAACTATCGTCCCAATCTGCCTACTGCTGGTAGCAAAAGCTTCACTTGTCAAAGAAGCCCATCTGCATCGAATGTGATTGAAGGTATCTCCCTCTTATTTATGCTGTTGTGAGGATTTTTCTGGAGACATAGCCCTAAGCCCTCGTGACTGATTTCAACACCGTGGCAAGCTGTTGGGGCGGGATTTGAGGCACTTGGGGACTCGGATGGCTCCAGGATCCGATGGATCTCATTTGCTCAGGGCACTTCCTTGTTGGCTGATTGACCATCCAGCAGAAGGATGTCATTTGACTTTGGCTCAGCATCCCCCCCATGCTGTGCCTTCTCTTCCTGTGCAAGAGCATTACAACCAACTTTATCTTTAGGGCTGTTTGCACAGGCTCAGCATGGCTTTTCCCAGGGGCTCGCGGGGCACTGAGGTTACCTTGCAGTACTTGATCAGGAGCCCCCAGTGCCCCAAAGCTGGGATGGAGAGATGCTTGCCTTACATCACCCTCCAGCAAAGAAAGTGGAGGGGAGCCCTACTTTCAGCTTCTGCTCCAGTGCAAGGACTACTCTATTCTTCCCCAGCCTCCCAGTATGGACAGACAGGACCAAGTTACAGCTTTGACCTGGAATGGCTTCCAGCCCCGGGCAGAAACTCTGCATGACTGTGTGCCGCTGGTGTTGAGCTATCTCCCGGGACTTCACCCCACTACAAAGCCCTTCCCAAACCCCTCAATCTCTTTTCTTATTATTCCCTGGTTTTAGTCAAGACTTTTTGACATTTGCGACCACAGAGGCAATCCAGAGGACAGAGATCTTCGAATACTGTCAGATGCTGGGCCGCCCCAAATCCTTCATCCCCTCTTTCCAGGTAACTGAACAATGCAAGGCTCCACCTCAGGCCACACAGGCCACTTATCAGGTGGCCCTGGAAGCTGGGTTTTCAGCTTTGCTCTTTGGCATGAAGAACCTGAAAGTTTCTTCATTTGCTTGAGCCTGGGAAGGGGAAGCATTTCTTTTTTGACTCTCTAAAGGTCTGTATTTTTAAGATATGCAGCAAAATGCTGCAGAGGCTGGTCTGCTGGAGCTCCAGCCTCATTCCCCTCACTCACATGTGGCCTCAAGGCCACAGGCTCCTTCTGGGTATCTGTCTCTCCCCAGAAAGGGCTACCTCTTTCTCAGCTCCACAGCAGTCCTGCTGGGTGCAGGTGCATGAGATCGACGGGGACTGCTCACCTTCTTCCTCTCCTTCTGGGCTGCCTCTCCTGTCTCTTGTAGACGCCTCTGTTGTCTCACTCTGGAAGGTGTTCCTTCTCTGCCCTTGCCCCTCGCTCTTCCGCTCGGGCTTCAGCTGTGCAGATGGCATCCATACCACTGTCTCCCCTTGATGACGGACTTCTCTATCTAATGGGCAGTTGTCACCCTAAGTTCAAAAGGACTCCTTCTGTGCTGGATAGAGAACACCCAGAGTAACGACACATAACACACATGCACTCTGACAGGACGCACACAGCAGACACGATAAATGAACATGATGATTGAACCGCTGCACATAGAGAAGTGACCCAATGAGCATTTCTATTAAGGATTTTACAAATGATTCACTTTCTTCAAAGAAGCTTTGCCCAACCAGGGCAAACGATGACTTTTCTTTCTTTGCCTTCTTGCGTCATCTGATTTCTCTGCTGTCTTTAAGCTTGAGAGTAATGAGATCAGTAAGTTTTAGTGACTTCACATTGTCCTTTCTGCTGTTGGTCCTTTATGTCTAGTCCTGTGGGGGCAGGCGCATTGACCCCCTTTTACAAAAGAGGAAACTGAGGTTCAGAGAAATTAACATGCTCAGCTCATATCTCTAGAATGACATTTGTTCTAGTCATGTTGCCTGGATTTTCTCATTTAATCTTCTTGAGAACCAAGGGGGTGGTAGTGTTCCTGTCCTCTATGGGAATGAGAGATGTGGGGTAACTGGCCTGGTGCCCAGCTTGGAGTGGGATTTGAATTCAGGTCTCTCTGACTCCCCAACCCCTACCTGCTTTCTGAACCTGTCACATGTGCTTCCGTATCTGTCTGTTACTCTGCCATGGCTGTGAGCCTTTTGCCTTCGAGCCTATTTTTGGGTCTTTTATATCTGCCTCCCCACCTTCCCTTGCTGGTCTCTGGTCCTGCTCCTCACACCTGCACACACATCAGCCCCCCCAGAATGCCTGATGATAAGCAGTCTGCTCATTTCCCTGGTGATGGGGCCAAGGGAGACAGGACTGCTGTGGCTTCCATCCCTGTCTCTGTAATGCAGCACTGCAGGCTGGACTTGGAATTGTGTACGTACACAGATAAAGTGCCCCAGATGGCACAAGGCCCTCCCTGCCATTTGGATGCCAGAGTTAGTAGAAGCTGGCAGTCAGCTGACTTCCAAGAAGTCTTATCTACATTTCTGTCCCTGGTTCTCTCTCTGCCTGGATGGATGAGTCACTGGCCCTGTTCCTCTTCACAGGTGTATAAACTCCTTTATGCTTCACGGCTGGCAGACTATGGCCTGGCATCCCAGGCCCTGCATTACTGCGAAGCCATTGGCACGGCCCTCCTTAGCCAGGAAGAGAGCAGTCACCCTGTGCTATTAGTGGAACTCATCAAGGTGAGCGTCTCAAAGGTTCTCCACAGGTGTTTTATCTTCAGTGTTCAGAGGAGGCTGCTCTAAAGCAGCTTAGACTCTGCATTTCATCTTCCCTGAACATGCTGTCAATGGGGCCCATGGATGTCTTTGACCATATTTTTGTGCCCAGATGTGATAAGCCGAGGTCCTACATCCTCAAAGAAAGATGCAGTGGCAGAGGGGAGGGGGCGGTGCTGGAAACCAGACCTGTATTTACAGGGGAAATCCGTTCTTGTATCAGCTTTTCTGGGACAGTAAATTTGTGTGCTACTGTGAACCTTTCCAGTGATAAGATCTGTGCTTAGGAAGTCTGTCTTAGTGATTAAAACAGAAAATGACTCCTAGGAATATATTTTTAAATTCATGGAATATTTTTCACATGTGAGATTCAGGAAAAAGAAAACAGTAACATATCAACCTTAAGTTCCTGGGGAAGAAAACAATTAGTAGATGGTTGTTTCAATAAATTGAAGAAAAATCCATTTTCTAGAGAGTGAAAAGGCAGTGTACTGTCAGTCTTGGTTTCGCTTTCGACAAGTTCCAAACATTGGGTTTTGTAACCAGTCAGCTCTCTGAAGCTGAGTCTTCTTATCTTGAAATTTCTGCCAATAGGATGCTAGTTGTAGGAAGCTCTGGGGCCCAGAATGGAGGCATCAAAAGACTGGGGACTTAGTAATGGAAGAATCCCTGGTGACACAAATGAGTTCTGGACCAGTAGTGTGGGTGTCAGTCAGGAGCTTGTTCAAAATGCCGAATCTCAGGCCCCACCCCGACTTGGGGAATCAGAATTAGCAAATTGACAAGCTCAGAAGGGCTGCTACAGAGCATTGCAGAAGAAACAACATTGCATAACACAGTTTCTCCTCATATTTTATTTAGTATCAAACACCAACCTGAGTTAACTGTTTATTTATGTGCAAGTTTGGGGAGATACCTGCTGAATTTGCTACCTCTCAGTTATTCTTTATAATTCAGTCTACAAGTGAGAATTAAGGTCCTCTTTTCCTTTCCCTCCTTATTGCCTTTTCCTCTATTGTCTATGCACTTGTCTTTTCTCTTTGTTACCAACCCACTGGAAACCTGGCACAGCTAGCAGAAAAACTGAAGCTGTCAGATCCTCTGCTGTTGGAACGACGCCTTGGGGACAGGGACCAGGAGCCAGACTGGCTCCTGCGTCTTAGGAGTCGGCAGGAGGCCCTGCAGGTGAGTAGGTGGAGCCTGCCACTGACTGAGTCCTGCTCTCCCTCTTGGTTCCCCTTGATCCAGAGTAGTCAGGCACCAAATTCAGCAAGTCCCAGACTGCTTTGGAGAACCCTGGGGACCCCTTTTTACCCCAGAGTCTGACCTGAGAGGACTGACACTAGCTTCTCTCCAGGGTGGGCGTGTTTTCTTTTTGTTTGCTTGCAAGACTGTGGACCCTCTTCCCAATCAACTTTCCACCCTTCTCGGCAGCTCCAGAAAATACATTTCATGACCATCAAAGTCTCCATCTCTCTGTCAGGAACAATGGATCGCTGTGGACCTGTGTCACTTTCATGTAAAATAGGGCAGTGCTTGAAAGACTTCTGGGCCTTCTCTTTTTGTTCTGACAATTGCCAAAGCTGCTGGTAGTAATTGCAGCGGTAATTGAAACAGGGCCTCCTCCATTTTCTCTCTCTCTTTGCTCTGAAGAAAGAACCCATGGCTCTTTTAAGGTGAACGTGCCCTGACTCCCTCTGTGTGCTCTTTGGAGCCCACAGGTTTTTTTTTCCCTTTTCTTCCAGTTTTATTGAGATATAATTGACATACACAGTGCTGCTGAAGGAGTACTGCATAATAATTTGACTTTCATATATTGTGAAATGATTACCACAGTGAATTAACTTTTCATATAGATAAAAAATGAAAGAAACATTTTTCCCTTGTGATGAGAACTCTTAAGGGACAATCTCAATCATATTCATATACACCATCCAGCAGCATCAACTAACGCTGGTCAATACTGTCGATGGCATCCCAGTGCAGTGTAGCTTCTATGTGAGAATTTGTACCTTTTGACCACCATACTCTACACCCTCCTTATTCAGTCTCTGGTTACCATAAACTGATTTCTTTTTTTATGAGTTCTTTCTTTTCTTAAAGATCTACATATAAGTGAAATCACAAAATATGTGCCCTTCTTATTTTACCTAGAATAATACCTTCAGGGTCCCTCCCTGATATTGCTAATTGCAGGATTTCCTTCTTTTTTAGGGCTGAGTAATAGTCACCCATGTGTATCTATATCACATTCTCCTCTATTCAGCCATCATGACCTCTCTTAGGTGTTTCCATATCTTGGCTTTTGTGAACAATGCTGTGATGAACATGTGTGGACATACCTGAGACTGGTATTTTCATTTTCTTTAGAAGCATATCCAGAAGTGTGATTGCTGGATTCTGTGGTAGCTCTAATTTCAATTTTTTGAGAAACCTCTCTGGCTTTCATAATGGCTACACCAATTTATATTCCACCTACAGATTCCCTTTCCTCCACATTCTTGTCACTCACTATCTCATATTTTTCATGATAGCCATTCTCACAGGTGTGTGGTGAGAGTTCATTTTGGCTTTGATTGTATTTCCCTGAGGATTAGTGAGGCTGAGCACCTTTTCACTTAACCTATTCCAGGGCCTGCTATTAGTTCCTCCTTCTCACTCCTTCCTTTGGGAAGTGGTAGATGGTCCAGATCTCCTGTTCCCCTGCTTGCTCTGAGCAGAACTAGGAAGGACTGAAGTCATACCCCCAACCCCATGACCCTCCCACCAGCCCCAGCATTTAAGTGAGATTCCTTCACCTGCCCACTCCCACTGAAATTTCTGTTTGACTTAATTTTTAAGCCATGATTTCCTGTTCATGTTTTCCCCTGCGTTGCCTAAAGGAATTCACTTTGTTTTTAATAGCAAAAGGTACCGGTAGACATTGGAGATCCTCATTCTGCTTACGCAGGCATTGAAGGAGCCAGAGGAGCCACAGCCGGCCCCCACCCTGACGAACTGAGTATGTACAGAACTGATTCTGATTATACAAGAGAATGTGACATCAAGAAACATGACTTTCCTGGGAGGTCAGCTTGACCCTTTGGTCAGTTCTGGTGGCATCTGGCCACTTGTGAATTCCCACATCTTTAGAGTCTCTGCTTCACATTCAGGCTTTAGTACTTGCGCTATCTTGTTATGAAATTATTTCACATAATTTAGTTTTGCCTCCCCAGCTGGAGACGATTCTTGAAATCAGAGATGGTGGGTTATCTCTATTTCATGTTCACATTAGGGATGGGGGAAGAGCTGAAGATTTTTGGGCTATCAATTGCCATACATATAAAATTTGTTTCAGACTACTTTTAACACAACTTCTTTTTCTCCTCATGATGCCTTCGGGTCAGGCTGACATCATTATCCCTGATTACATCTGTGTCCTTTCTACCAATTATACCAATTATATCAATTATGGAGTCTTATCTCTTCTGGCCATTTCCTGGCCTCTTCTTCATCCTTCAGGGATGAGGGAAGGGAAGGTGAGAAGGGTAACCTCAGTTTTTGTTTTTTGAATTTGCCACATCCCTGCTTCTGTGGCAAAAAGGTAGAGAGAATTTGGGCTACTTCTGCCCGGAGGTAGTCATGTTTCTTGTCAGCCGGACAGGTGAGTTGGTTGTCCACATCAGTCGCATGACCTTGGGCCAAGCGTTATATCTACCTATGCCTTATTGGCAAAATGGTGAACCAGGATGGATATCACCAAGCACCCAATCCCCTTGGCCAGGATGCCTGCCATCACTTCTGTGGTATAACTTATTGAGATATAATTGAAACTACATCATATTAGTTTTGCCTGCCCACTCCCACTGAAATTTCTGTATGATTTGGCTTTTAACTGAAAACTTTCCAGGCTTGAAATATCCAAGTCCATTAAAAAATCTCTAAAGGAGAAAGAGAACCTCCTCTCACCCCCAAAAATGTTTGGTATTGATTGAGATGTTACTGCCTGTTCCCCCCAGCTCCCCAGATTAAGGCTTAGTGAGCATATAGGTTGGTGAGGGAAATGATCTTGTAAACTCTAAGTCACATACAGTGAGAGGTTTTTTGGTAGTCATTGGGTGTGTCGTCACTTTCCTGAAAGTCATGTCACATGGCCTGATTTTCTCCTGTTTTCCAAAGATGGCACAGCTAAGAAGGTACCTGGTGTGATTAGTGTATGCAACTGCACATTCCAGGTCTCATCGCTTCCTTTTTGCCCTGTTCTTTAGAAAACACTTTCCATCAGGATCTGTCAGGACAGCGAGGTGACTCAGAAGCCCTTGGTGAGCACTTAGCCCCGTGGCCAACAGCAGAGCAGACAGGCCCTGCCCAGCTCACATCGCAACAGCCCGTCCCACTTCTGCCAGGCTCCTATCCATATGCCGGAGCTGCTGGACAGCCAGGGGTGTCGGTGCCTCTTTACTCAGTTCCCCTGATCCATCAGCCGGGGGCTGGCGGCAGTGTGGCCATGACAGGGGCCCCTGGAGGAAATGCCTGGGTGGAAAGCCAGCAGATGTATGCACCCTCTGGTAAGATCTGACAGCTGGGCTAGGAGTGTTGGGGAAGGAGTTGTGGAGAAGAAGCAGGCTTAGGAGGTGTGGGGGGGGCAATTGAAATCAATGGGTGTGGAGCTGGGAAAGACCTGAACAATAATTGAAGGCCTACTGTTGGCATGTGCTGCTAATCTACAAACTTCCATGGAATGTTCTCTGCTGGCATAAGCATGACAAGGTCAATGGCAGCTCCCGCCTCCCACCCCTTGGTTATGTAGTTTCTAGCTATGCATGGAGATGCAAAGAAAATGCTCCTTGCAGCTTGAACTGGAGTGCAGGTCCATCATGCAGTCAAGAGCTAAGTATCAGTGACTGGAAAGAGACTTCTTTCCTTGTCCTGAATTTTTTAGGTTCATCAGACCTGGGACGACAGGGATGGAGTATGTTGAGCAGTGCTGAACAGTGCCCCAAAGTGCTAGAAACCAAATAAAAGAATTACATCTGCTTAGATGAGGTCCTGTCCCAAGTGGGAGACTCCAAAGCAAGGGATGATCCTGCAGGGTCCCTGTGATCTAGCTGGTATGGCTCTGATGTTCAGGATAGCTCAGGAGTGACCTTGGCGTTTCGGGTAGAGGTTGAGTCCATCCTGGGTGGGCTGGAATTGGAAGGGCTGTAAAGGGGCAATTTGCATTTACTGTGATCTTCTTGGGGTTATGGGCTCTGAACTCCAGCTGCTTTGCAATTAGGAAAGCTACCGTGTCCCCATTACCCTTATTCAGGATAGATGGAGAAAACACAACTGCATATCACTATTTTTGTGTGTGTTTTGTGCCACAGGGGAGAACATGTCTCAAGAAAACTTCCAACATCCCGATGAATCCAAAGTCATCCCCCAACCCCAGGTGAGAGGATGCAGCATAGCAGATACTGATATCCACAAGCTTTAGGTTTCTTCAGTTATCCTGGTTTCCTAACCGTGTGCAAGCTCCTCCTCTGTCTTGCACCAGCTTTCTGCCCCCATGGCACCATGTGTCTGCAGAGAGATAGGAAAGAACTGTGTTCTTGTTCTAGTTCATTCCCACCCATTTTGTGTCCATGCAGGGAGGGGTCTGCAGGACTGGATTTTGTTTTGACCTCAGATCTGTTTCCTTTGAAGTAATTTGCTGTTTCCTTTTATTGAGGTAACATTAGTTTACAACAGTGTAGAGGTTGCAGGGGTACATTTTCCCACCTCAGCAACTGCATCGCACCTCATCACTATGTCCACCAGTGACCTAGTCATCTCCCTCTACCCATCTTCTCCTTACCCCTTCCCCTTTGGTAACCACATTCTATTGTCACAGTATATGAATTTATTTTTATTTTGTTTCTTTTCCTCTTTACAATTTATATCCCACAAATGAGTGAAATTGTCTTTTATTTGTCTTTCTCCTTCTAACTTAGTTCATTAAATTTAATCCCCTTAAGGTTTATCCATCTTGTCAAAAATGGCAGGCATTCATCTTTTTTATAGCCAAGTAGTATTCCATTGCATTGCATGCATTTTTTTTAAACCTATTCTTCTGTCATTGAGCACTTGGGATGTTTCCATATCCTGGTTATTGTGAGTGGTGCCATTGCATGAACATAGTGGGTGCTTATTTCTTTTCAAGTTAGCATCTTGTGTTCTTTGGATAAATACCCAAAAGTGGAAGAGATGGATTATATTGAATTAATATTAATTTATGAGGAAAAGCTATATTGCTTCTCATAGTTGACTACTTTATGGAAGGGGGCTATTTCCTAGGTAACATTTTTTATTTTTAAATTTTTTACCTAGCTTTATTTCAAAGAAGGCTCTCTGGCAGCTGTGTTGTTTTCTCTTCACTTATTCAGTAAAGTCATGAAGGTGACTGTGTCTGATGAACCATTCTCCCTAGCAGTTGATGAATACACCCCTTTCTCCAGCAATGAATGAGAACATCACCTAACTTTCTCAAGCAGTAACAGGACTTAAGGCCTGAAAGCACTTATGCTTTACTTCTTTGTTTTCTGACTGAAAAACTAGTATAGCATTGTTATGAACACTTGAAAAATAAGGATAAAGGATCACATAAAGAATCAAATAAACATCCCACATAATTCCAGTCAAATATTTAGTTATCTCCTCTCAATATTTTCTCTATGTATGTGAGTATATACATATACAGATATATGTATATATTTTAAAATGGTTAAGAACATGTGTATATGAACCTGTATTTCCTATTTATTTGTATCAAGTGAGATTCTCTGTCATTCATAAATATGATTTTTAATTTTTCTTGAAAGCACCATCATTCATTCATTCATTTGTGAATACTGATCTCCTGCAACTGGTACTGTTGCTGGGGCTGGAGTACACAGGGTAGGGAACATCAGGGTACTGCCAATGCTTGGACATGACTGTAAACCGGCAACTGTGGGCATGTGAGATTCCACTTTAGATGACAGGGGGCAGGGTCAGGGAAGGCAGTGGACATGAGGCAGGTAGGCACTCAGGGAACAAGAGTTCAAGACAGGCAAAAGCAGCCTTGATATGGGGCAGAGCTTGATATGGGGCAGATTTGGTGCAGTTTAGGAAGATTCCAGGGATCATGTATCTAGAAAGTGGGAAGCAGCTACAGGAGTGTCAAGAATCAAGGCTAGAGGTAGAGAGAAGTGAGATCCTAGAAAGCATGGCAGCCTGCTAGGAACTGAGTTTTGAGTTTGTTATTCCTGCATTTTAAGCATTTCAAGTGTATTGCTTTGCTTTTACTTCCTACCTTCTTTTCCTTTCTTTCTGATATAAAACACTTGATGGGTCTCCTAGCATAAGTCCTGGTCTATTTTCTGACATACTCAATTTGGAGAAATTCCTAGAAAGAGAATCAGACTGTCCCAAGTTTGACTCCTTGTTCTGCCATTTACTAGCTGTGTGACCGGCAGTCATTTTCTTAACCTTTCTGCATCTTAGTTTTCTCATATGTACAATGAAATTAGAGCAGTAATATTTGCCAAAGAAAAATTATGCTATCTTGAGTTGAGTTTATGTGAGGTATTGAGAAAGGCAAATTCATAAAGAGAAAGAGATTGAAGGGACTGGAAGAGGGAAAAATAGGAGGGTTAATGGTTAATGCGTACAGAGTTTCTATTAGGGAAGATGAAAAGTTCTGGAAGCAGGTAGCAGTGATGGTTTTATAAAATTTGTTAACACACATGATTAGTTAGTAAATTTTGCTATGTATTTATATTTTGCCACAATTAAAATGTTAATATAAGGGGTACCTTTGTTTGCAGTTGACTGAGCAAGTCTGTTAGGTAATGAGCTCCAAGATAGTTGGGTTTGGTGATGTTATTCTCTGCCCCTTGAGTTTTGTGGGTTCTGTGGGGATTTCTCCTTTATCTCCAGCGTTATGTTCTGTGCCCCTGTTCTGGATGTAGGTGTGACTCTGGTAGCCTTATTCTCTGGCTAAGTAGCACAGTTGTCAAAACTCCACAAGATTAGCCATGATGCGAGGATAGGCTCTGGGCTTTGGCCTTATCCAGACATTTTCAGTAAACCATTTTTAGTGGCTAAGTGCAACTTCCTCATCAGGAAAAGATGATTTCTTAAACTTCTCCACCAACTGATTGAGTGGGTCAGTGACTGAGTGCATGTAACCTGTCAAGTGCTCTATGATTGTTAGTTCTTATTTTCTTTAATTCTAGCTGCCCCCGAGTGCCGGAGTAGGAAGTATTGCTGAGAGTTCTGTGAAGGAGAAGGATGAGGATGAGTCCTCTGATGAAACAGATAAAAAGGGTCCCCAAAGTGCTGCACATAGAGAGAAGCCAGGAGACGTGAAGGAGAGCAAAAAGGTCAGGACATCTCCTCTTTCCTCACTCCCTTCACAAATGCTGGTGTTGACTAGGCAACTGACTTTGCTTGTGTCCCCCGCTATCTCATGAGGGTTGGCTTATCACACATTCAGCAGGAAAACCAAACCTATAGGCCATAAAGTTTCCCCTTTCACTTCCAGAGCTCAGGTTTTGGCTGGTTCAGCTGGTTTCGCTCACAGTCCAGCAACTCATCCACCTCTGAAGATGAAGACTCATCCAACAGTTCTGACTCTGAGGTAACCTGGGCACCAGAGCAGGAGAGCTCTCCTTTCTGTGGGCCCTTCAAGGGGTTTCACTTTAGTTGGCCAATAGTAGGGAACTAACTTTGGTTGCTGAGCAGAGGTGTGGTAGGGTTCTGAGGAGGTTGCTTTGTCACTGCTATGCATGGAGGTTGCCCTGTGGGTGCTGCAGGAACTCAAGTTGGCTATGAGTTCATAAACCACCAATGCCTGATGCTGCTTTCTCGCTCCATCCAGGAGAACTCCAGAGAACCATCTCCCACTCAGGCTGGACCTGGTCCCTCAACAACACCTTTCCCAGAGTCCCAGCCTCTGCCAGTTACCAGCACCTTCCCTCGGGACACAGGTACTGCTAAGCACATATCCTTGGAGCCATCTTCAGTCTCTTCTTCATTTTCCCACAGTTCAGGTGCCTTCAGGGAGTGGGAATCCTCCATGTAGAGCAATGGAAGTAACTCTTGAATCTTTCTAGGTGGGGATGAAGTCCTAGGATCCATTTCCAGTGGGGGAGCAGCTCAGGATACCCGGAGTGGAGGCTTATCTGGGCCTGAGGTGAGCAGCCCAAGGGCTAAAGCCTGGGACCCCCCTACCCCATGCTGCAGTGTGAGGGCTAAACTTTCTGATTAAACTGACTCGTGTAGAATATGGAAGAAGCTTCTGTAATTTGTTTGGGCTGCCACTGCAAGATGTCTGGAGTTGTATAGCTTAAATAGCAGAAATCTATTTCCTCACCATTCAGGAAGCTGAAATATGAGGTCAAGGTGTTGCCAGGGTGGGTTTTCCATGAATGTCTATGTCCATATATCCTCTTCTTATAAGGACACCCTTCCTGTTGAGTTAGGGATCACCCTAATGGCCTCCTTTTACCTTAATCCCCTCTTAAAGATCTTATTTTCAAATACATTCTGAGGCCCCAGGGGCTAGGACTTCAACATATTTAGCTTTGAGGGGGCACAACTGAGCCAACAAGAACTTTCCTTGGTGCCTCTTTTCCAGTCTCAGTTGGAGCCAGAGTTCACAGCATCCTTAGCAAGGGTTGTAATACAATCTTGATGAATTGTCCACACCAGTATAAGTTTCATGTAATTGCTTGGAAGATATTTTTATTCTTGTCATCTGGTTAGAGCACTTGTACGGTATTTTATATCTTTCAAAGAAGATGTTCCTTTCTGTGATGCTGTCAGTATAAATTATTCTGGCTTTTCCTTATTGTTTCAGGTCCAGCAGCATCTGCACCTGCCACCCTTTGCCCTGCCCCTCCTTTCCCCACAGACTTAGGAGCTGCCTGTGGTCACTTTAGCCATGTCGTTTATTTGAGATTCCTGGAGTTCCATCAATGTCTGTCTTTCCCATCTGCTTCTTTTGGCCAGCTTGATGCTCAGGACAGCCCTTGATGTTCTGGGATCTGGGAAGCAGAGTGATTAATAGGTTTTTCTATTATTTTCCATCATAGGGAGTTTCTTCAGGGATATACTTCAACCCGGGTGCTCTGCTTCCTCCACCCACCTTTGCAGGGGCTGTTCCTCTTTACAACCCATCTCAGGTCCCTCAGGTAAGGAAGCCCTGAAAGAGAGGGGTTAAAAGCACACCTTTGAATTAAGGAGACACAGGTTTTTTAAAGAATTATTACATTTACTGAAAGCACATTGCTTTACAACACTGTATATGTCTTAGGGGCATTGGTTCACAAACCTCCAAGTGTGTTGTCACACCAGCTCACTGCCAAAGTCCCCAAAATTATCCACCACAGTTCACTAAAGACACAAGTTTATGATACCACTTGCTATATGTGAGTTCTTGAATTATGACTTAGCTTCTCTATACCTCAGTTTCTGCATCGGTAAACTGGGGTTAGAAGTAGCAGCTTCATGGAATAACTAGATGATTTCAATGGGAACATGTATGTGAAAGGCTTGGCACACAGAAGGGGTCACTGTCACTATCATTCGTATTGCCATTGACCTTTCTTAAGTGTCGAGACTCAAGAGATGCAATTGGCATTCATGTCAGTGCTGTGACTATACCAGCAGGATAAACGGGGGTGACATCTAACCATAAACTTGGTGAGAAAACTACCTACTCTTCAGTGACTCGGGGCAGACGATTGCTTCCATGTGCCATTTGGCTCCCATATACAATTAAATTCCTCTCCCCATATTTCACAGGTGAAGGTAAATATGTAGAACCCCACTCCAGAAAGTCAAGTGCACCTGGAAGTGTTCGAGACACTCAGACACCCTAGCTCAACCCTGGGAGGAGGGAGTCATGTCCAGGGTTATAATCTTGTGCAATGTTTGTCTATTTCCAGCTCCCTATGAGCACTGGCCTGACCCGGCCCAACCGCCTAGCTCAGCGTCGCTATCCTACCCAGCAGTGATGAAGCCACCCATTCCAGGTGGGGAGCTGCAGATCAATGGAAGCGGCTTCAACAGATGGAGAAGCTGGGTGATGAAGACTGGAGGTGAGCAGGATGCCAGGGCAGCCAGCAGCATTCGGAACGGAGGCATCACATCATGGGAAAGTCAGGAACTATCAATGCCACTGCCCAGGTCAGCATGGACAGCCTGGCCTGTTCAGCAGCAAATTGTCAAGGACCGTATTCTGGACTAACTCTGACTCTTCATAGTCTAAATTATAGACCAATTAACAGCTCTATTAGCCAAGTCTTTATCCTGAAACTTGATTATAGTTTCCTGTCATACTTCCCTCTTCAGTGACATTTCAGCAATTTCCTTCTTGGTTCTAGTTTTGTGCCCATTTTAAAAAATGTGGTTCAGATTAATTATACTTCTCTCACTTTTTTAGCTGGTCCTATTTTTTCACATTCTGGCATCTGGCTATCAAGTTAGATCGCTGTAGGCATTATATTGTCATGGTAACTACTGAACCTAATGATGCAGATGGATGGAACATCAGTATAAGAAATGATGGGAAACGTTTCCTAAAAATTCACTCCTTCCATAAGAGAGGAGGAATGAGTGCCTGGTGTTGTTAATAATGCCCTTCCTACTTCAAGCCTTTGTAAATTGATGTTCGGAGGGTCACTGCAGCCAGGGGGAGGTGGGGGGACATCTTGGAAATTTCCATTTCTCCTTTCAAAGCCAAAATAGGAAAGACTCTTGCTGTTTGTCAGATTTGCTGGAAATTGCTCCTCACAAAGAACATTTTTTTTTGTATGTGTAATTGTACATACAGGTTTTGTACTCTAATGTACTATGGTTCTGATGTTGATAGCGATTAAACCAGATAATTTTATAGCTAATGCTCGACTCTGGCTGATTTTTGCAGAGGGAGAAAACACATTGAATGGTCCCTTCCCTTAAGTATCTAATAGTGGGTCATTGTGTGATAAGATGCAAATATCTGGAAAGAGGTCTTTGTTAACAAAGCATCTAGAGATTCATTCTCTTCCATGTCTACTTTAATGTTTGTTTTTCAATTAAAAAATATGGACAAAAGAGCATCTGGAACAAATTAGTCACTTCCTTAAAAAATATTGGATATTCTGATCCTGTTCCTCAGATTAAATTAGAAAATGTATACATATTTTGTAACTAGAAGAACCTCAGTAATAGTGTTCCCTTTTCTTCCTGAAAGAAACTTCTGTTCCTTTGTTTTGGTATGCTAACACACAGTGGTGGTCAGGTTTGTGTGTATGTGTTTCATAGGCACTAGTCTCCTTAGACTTGAGTCCTGGATCATTGAGTTCACCTTGTAATGTTGGGCAAGGTGATTAACTTTCAGTCCTTTCATCTGTAAAATGAAGAAGATAATTGCAATGGTACCTATTTCATAGGGACATTGTAAGAATTAAATGAGGTAAGATCTTAGAAAAGTACCTGGTACATGCTAAGCACTATCTAAGTTTTATTATTATTACTAGTGTACAATCTAATAAGTCAAATATTGATGTCTCATTGCTGGCTAATTTTAACTTTGCATTTTTCATCCTTCAAATGGGTACATAAAAGGAATACTACTAAAACTACTTTTTAACGCATGTCCTGATTATTCAGCCAGGTTTTCTTCCTTCGTTCATTCATGCTAGACCATGCTGTGTAGTGCTCATGGGAACAATGACCCCAGGAAGCCTTTCTCAATAGAAAGAAGCACTTTAGTGAAACTGGATGAACACCTGAGAAGAAGACAGTGACTCAGTTACCTGTATCCTTACTTCCTCTTCCTATCATGATTATTCAAGTAAAACCAGTGACTGTCACTGTGTTAACAAAGGAAACACTGAGCTTAGCTATTTCCCAGGTAAAGGAATGCACAGCAGCAGTGACCAAAGTATCTGAGAGAGTGAAGGGCGGAGGGGTTATGGGTTTGAAAGGAGGAGTTTCTAGCATATATATTAATTCATGATTGAGGAACTTTACTCTGGTGAAGTCAGAATACTTGCTTCATCTTATGGGACTAGTTAAAACATGTCCTTTTGCTCATTGGGCAGGAAATAACCTTCCACTGGGTCTAGTAAGGGCTCGATTGCGCAGGGTCACTCAGAGTTCCTAGTCATTTATCAGCTTTTTTTAGTGGTGGTGATGATGGTGGGGTTACTAAAGGTTATGATCATCTTATAGCTTCAGCTGGTTAAAAGCTATTGTGGTGAAACAAAGCAAGTACAGCTTTAAGAGGGAAATATTTTGCTTCCTTTTACAAGGTGAAAGCTTGGGGAATAGAGCAGGTGGTGACAGAAATACACTGTTCAGAACAGGGCACCTGAGGGTACCCATCCATACTTGGGAGAGACTGCAAACCTGAAGGAGAAGCTGCTCTGGCAACTTGACCAATGTTGCTTGGGAAACATGGCAGCTTGGCCTTGAGGTGAACATTTCTATGTCTGGAGGGAAAACCCCAGGTTCTAGTGAGTGTGAACTTCTGCAGGGAGTGACTGCCCAAGAGTTCTGAAGGCCACAAGGAACATGTCATGGCCAGCAGATCAGGGCTGGGCCAGGCCAGTGACTGGCAGGAGTAGGGCTTATGGTGTCAGCCCAAGTCCTTCCCTCCCATCATCTCCAGCCATTTTGGAGAGAGAGAATACATAGGATTTTTTTCTCTTAAAAAAAGAGAATGATCAGAAAACACTTTCAAAGGAAAGAGCCTGCGATATTAATTGGCAAATTTGTTTTTTGCACTGCTCTCAATGGGGTGTGAGCTTTAAGGAAGAATAGATCAGTTATAGGAAATGAAGATGTTATATTTTCCTTTAAACACGGAGTGGTAATGTGCAAATTGGCAATCCTGCTATATACATATAATTTAGTATTTATAGGAAAACATTTAAACTTAATGTTCAATAATTTGGGAGAGAACAAACCATTAAATTCCATTTAAGTACAGGCCTTTATCATATGCTACCATTCCAGTCTTCAACCTAATCCCCTAATATGGCTGTAAAGCTGCTAACAAGCCTTGATCTCTTGGTCACCTATCCAAACACCCCAAAGCCTCTATGAGCTTTTCTTTTCTTCTTAAAAATCGTTTTCTCTCTTTAGTCTCTTCTTCTGAGTAACCAGGAGGCAGAGCCACATCAACCTCTTCACTGAAATCTTTGCTGATTTGTGGAAATATGCAAAAATACTCTTTCACTTGAAAAGAACAATAGGTGTATAATTTTGGTCTCTCCAATTACAGGATTTTCTCTGACCCAGAGAGTAGAAAGGAAGATGCTTCCCTATCATGTGTTTGCCATCTTCTGCTGGAAATTTTTGTGATCTTCACACAGTAGGATGTCAGATACTCACCTGAGGCTGCCTCTGAACATGGCTGCCTGCTTTCACCAAATTCTTGCACCAGGCCTGTTTCTTAATGAAGGTTTCAATGACTTCTTAATGAGATTTAAAGTTATTTCAAAGGAGGATTCATTTCAGTCTCACTAAGTAGAGGGATCTGCTTCATTTTTGCATATATTTCCAAGCAATCATAAGTCCCTGGAATTAGGTCAGCAGCAGTGTAGCTCAGACTTGAGTGACCTTTGCAAACTGCTTGTTATTTTTTTCTGCTTATTATTTTAACATGAGATGCTTTCCTTGTCTTTATCATATCTGAGGGGGCTGATTAAGTATATCTAGTTTTTAAGACTGATGATGGAGATTCTATGACTTTCCTTCGGGTTTCAACCTAGACTTTCCTACTTTCAAACCTTAGGACATTCCTTCTAATACTTTATATCCAAATCACTCATGTGGCTCTTTAAGACTCTCAGTTGGTCCCCAGCAGAGATGGAAAACAGATGCTCACCACCACATGTGCCTGGAACTCTTTCACGTTCTGGAAGGCCATTAAATCATGTCTCAAATTTTGAAATGAAGAATTCCAAGATGGCTGGACTTTTTGTAAGGGCTCTTTCATGACTACAGTTGGGTACTAAACTAGGTAAATGCTTGGTATCTTTTAGTGGTTGCAGGAGCCAGGCGTTCTGGATTTTGATCATAAAGTAATAGCATTTATTAATTACCTGCTTTGCACCAGGTACTGTGGTATACATCCTACAAATTATGTGGTATTATTTCAACATATTATATAGAGAGAATCTGAAAACTCCAGAGAGAGATTAAGCAATTTGTCCAAGCTCACACAACTAGAAAAAATGAAGATGGGACTAGAATCCAGGTTATGTGACCTGAGTCTGGGCTTTCAGCCACATTGTCCCTGGATACATGTGTATTCATTCACTTATTCAAATAGTGGCAGGTACTGCACTGCTTTTTCAACAAAGATGATTTTTGACTCTTAAAACACTCATGGTCTAATGCATGAGACAGACATGTGAACAGAAATTTTGTAAGGTGAGAACTGTAATACTTAACGACAAGGTCAAAGAACTTTGTGCCTTGATTTCCCCTGGTATTATAGACATTCGTCTATTTATATCATTTGGAGACCAATAGGTAAAAAATTCAAATTGTGTCACCTCTTGTAGATTAAAAGCAAGATTAAACTTATAACTAGTGTGTAGAACAGCATATCTGTTTGCTGGAGTTTACATGGCATTAGGATATGGTGGGTGGTATGTATGAAGTCTGAAGGAACAGGATAACAGCACTGTGGTTACTGTGCAAAGAATAATGTCATCCGAAGGGGAGATAATCTAACTCAAACTTGCCAAACAGCTACCCCAGAATCCCTTCTTGCTTCTTTCTGCTCTTCATAGGAGGCCAAAGTAGGAAAGGACAGAATATTGCAATGGGACTCTGCAAAGGGTCCCAGGTGGGGAGTGTGGTTGTGTGTGTGTGCACATAGGTGCCATCCCATGAGAATTCCTTTGCAATGTAGTGCTTTCCACTTAAATGCCAATGCCACCCCTTCACAAGAGGGGATTTTCTATAAGCAGTCATCTTCCATGTGACTGGTGCTATGCTTGCACCCAGGGAGACCCACGTATACCAAAATAAAATGTAACTGATCCTATGGCAATATATACAAATGTTTGGCTAGAAACTTAATGGTAGTATCTTAGGTTTCCTGAAACTGGGTTCTTGTAAATCAAAGCCCTTGATTTTTAAAACATGTCTCTGAGCTCTGCGAGACCATTTGGGGATGTAACAGATGATCACTAATTGCCCCTTCCCCCCCATTCTTGTATTCTAGTCTCATTATCCTGGAATAGAAATAAGTTGAGTTTTAAGCTTCATGATTTCCTTTCTAGTTCTTGGGTATCTGGGTGAATACCCATGAATTGTGAACAAATCAAAATTTTACAGTTATGACTTCTCCGTGTAGTTTTCCAGCTTATTTTCTTTGCAGACAACAACAAACCACCCCAAACCCAGAGATGATATTAGTCATGCCAACAATGCACTTCAATTATACGTTGTCAGGATTCAGTCATGTTTACTTTATACAACAGGTAAATACAGACGAGTTGCAGATACATTTGCTAAATCAAATTAGTTTTAAAATGTATTGGAGTAGCTTTCAATTTAAAGGTAATTGATCTTAAGCCTCTAAAATAAAGAATTGTTTGCAAAGAGAACAATCATTTCCAATTTATTATTAGTAGTAGAGGCCGATTTTATTATCTTGGGGAAGACTTTAGTAAGAATGAGGAGAGCTTCAGTTCTAGGCTCATGTCTCCCATTAGCTAAGTTGCACTTTAACTATTAAATTGAATGTTTAAATGCTATTAAACTGCTAATTACCTGGAATTCACTTATTTAACAAGCACTCAGTTAGGACATCCCAGGTTCGATGGGTGAAGGGAATGTACCAGCTTTCAGAGAACTCACAGATGAGTCAGGAAACTTAAGTGGCCAAGTGCAATATAGTGTAAGTATCCTTGTTATCCAAGTCCTGCTGATGTGTCACTGAGAGTCCTGATTCTGCTTACAAGGGAAGGTGATGAATGACTGGGAAGCTTCCGTGGGCGGTAACTTCATTGATGAGAAAAACATGGCCCGGAGAGGTTAGCCAATTTTTAAAAATGTTCCAGGTTGATGGTCTTTTGAATAGGAGAACATAAAATATAAAACTTCTTTAATATTATATTGAAAGTATGTTTGTACCAAAACCACATTAATACTAATAATAATGGTTTTGTACCAGGAATTATTAAAGTTCACTTGTGCTTATTAATGTTGTTTCATGAGACAATGAAGTAGGTATTTTGCAGAAATCTAGTTATATGGTTCTACTAACCAGCATATTACATAGTTGATGGAGCCAGAAAACATCATGCCAAATGTTCACAAATGTCATCTTCTATAATCCTTGAGACAACTTGAAGAAGTTAGATTTAATGAGGCTTACTTGAGAGGTAAAGAAATGGAAGCACAAGAGGCTGTTTCCCCCAAGATCACACAGTAAGTGGGGGAACTGGGAGTTGAATCTACACACTTTATTCCCAGAGATGGGCTCTTTACTATCTCTTATTTGCTTAATTGAAGGTAGTTGTACTTGTTCTGTAGATGCAGTAGGGACTGCTGGACCTTATTTATAGTCTTACACTATTATTTTCGCTCAAGTGGTTCTCTGTTCCTCCCATTTCCCATCTGTAACAGAAGCATATTACTCATTGTCTTAAGTGTTTATGCATTTGACTCTTCTTTCCATTAGACTTGTGGCTTCTCGGGGACAGGGATGATAGGATAACACACTCATCTCTATATTTGCAGCATTTTGCTCAGTGCCTGTAGTTAATAAGTGCTCAATATTCAAAACAGAACTGAATGAATAATTTCCTATCAGGAGAACCTCAAAACAGCTTGCAGGAAAATGTCCGCAGATTATTTCTGGCCTAGAAGTTGCCATATGGGGGTCATCCTATTGTTAGAATTTGCTACATCTCTGCATCATTAGATGCATTGTGAATGAATGGTTTAGTGAGGAAGGCAAAGGGTGCAAATGAGAGCATCGCTGCAGCTTTGAGAAACGGTGGGAGAATTCTGGTGGTCTTGGGGAAAAAGGAGCCCCATGCTCTTGCCAGAGACTATTAGGTAAGCAGCCTTCCTGTCAGCTGGTGGAAGGGAGGTGCCTGCAGGATGTTAAATGGCTGGCTGGCGATGTCCTGCATTTACAAGTCCTCACTTGACCCCAGAGGCGGTTTTTTTCTGGCAGAAGTATTTCTTGGTTTTGAAAGGTAATTTACCCCTTTATAACTGGTGTAGTTGCTATTGGAAGGCTTTCCCCAGTAGTGCCTTAATTAGGTCAAATTTTATACTAAGGGCTTTTACTTAATGCTGCATTTGCAATTCTAAGCCCCCTACTCTTGGCACTGCCAGGAAGCATTTACATTTTCTAGATGTGGGGTCACCCTGATCCAAGTTTGTTTTTGCTCTTTCCAGGGGGCAGGTGGGGAAAGAGTCCAGGGAAGCAAGAGCAATGGAGATGTGTGTGTTAGAAGAATAACACAAATGCTTCCAGAAAGAAAAGTCCTTCTCTAGGTTACCCTGCTCCAAGCCTTGCTTGGATAATTGCAGGATCTGAGGCTGTTCGTATTCAGATAAATTACACAGTCTTGCTCTCTCAGTGTTAAAAGCAACAACAAAAAAAGAAACCATCTTTTTATTATCTGCCTTTTATCCAGCAGAACACACCCCTAGAGGTACAGCCTTCCTTTCCCCACCATGCCACCCCAATAACAAGAAGCCATCTGCCAAGAAAACAAACATAATATAAAAAATTACACAAATACATAATCCCCAACCCAGAAGGAAAGGAGCAGCTGCCACCTGGTACCAAACAGAAAACAGTTTAATATTTATCCAGAAGAGAAGTCCCCCCAACAGGCTGTGATTCCTTTGTGGAATAACAGAGGAGGGGTGGAGGACGGGAGGTCAGTGATGACAATCACCTCCGTAAGCATGGTCGACACAGGGACGCCGGGGAAATCAATTCGGTGAGCTCAGTGTTGCTGTCCCGTCACGGGCGCATTCAGGAGGCACCTGAGGAGGCCATCAATCTGTCACCAGGAGGGGGAGAGGTGTGGGGAGAAAGGAGGTAATTGGAATTGAGCTTCACTGGGGACTTTTATTTCTGCTGGAAGTGTAGCTAGAGAAATATGGAGCAGAGTCATCCCCAAGGTGAAGTAAATTGAGGCTCTTGGTCCGGACCTCAGGGAGTGGCGCCCATGAGAAAAAGAAACGGGTTCCCATTGTAACTCATTGGAGGCTCCAACAAGCTTCCTTTCTAACTCTCCCGGGTCTCCTGGATCGGGATAAAATTTTACTCTCCGTCCGAGAATTGCACTTTGATTCAGCTGGCTCCGTGCAGGGTTCGCACTGATTTATATAAAACTTGTGTCTAATTCCTTAATCAAATGCTCTCTGAGTGCATAGAAGTTCAGTTATTAGAAACTGTGCAATGCATGAAAGTGAGTCAATCTTCCGTTTTATTGATAAATTGCAATGTTAGAACAACGAAGCTCGTCGACGTGATGGTTCTTTCTTAGAAAGCGGCAGTTTACAGAGCTGTGTAAATCAGAAGTGCCCTTAAACTGTGGTTGGGGAGACATGATATGGCAAAATGTCTACCCATAAAGTGGAGTATTACAAGCAAATTACCCCGTTTATACATGCAGGCAAAGCTTCATTTCTCATGCCATGTTTGAGAGCCAATAAAGCTTACAAATGTGATGGGAGCCACTATTTCTGCCGCTGTGCAGCTGTTTATCAGCAGCTTTTTAACACATTTTCACATATTAATGAGGTGGCATAGCAGTTCCAGAATTAGAACAGTGGGATGTATCATTGTCTGCCTTATCTGAAGATATCTGCTGTCAGCATCATCACCAGGGTGTGTACCGGGGAAGATGGAAATTTTGGTGGGCGTTGTATGTGTCTATGACTCTTCCTTCCCAAACCCTCACTTCATCTTCTGATCCACCTGGATGGGCCCTGCACTGCCATTTGCAGTTCTAGTTGCGTTTACAATTTTGTCTTTGTTTCACAATTGATATGTCAGCAGGGTTTGAAATTTCTTTGCTTCCCCATGTCCTAAAGTAATCCCTGGTGCTCAGTAGGTGCACCATAAATGCAGAAGGAGGGGACTTAGGAAGGAAGGAAGGAAATTAGAAAAGAAGGCAAGAAAGAATGAAGGACATTGGTAGAAAATAAGGAAGGAGAGGTTAGGTAGGTGTTTGTTCCCTTAGAGTTACCCTCTGCAGGTACAATCTACCTGGTTCAGAGGCTTCAATGAGCAAAAGAGGTAAATGGCATGGTTTTCCTTGAATTTGCATACAAATTGCAAAATGGCAAAGGAGATATCTGTACTAAGAGCTGCCAGACACCTTAGGGAGCATCTAACCCAACAATTTCTAAACGCAGGTCTGCAACTGGGACCAGAATATTGCCATGTCTTCATCAGCCTGCAATAAAGTGAGGGAAAATAAGGACATGATAGCAAGTTTCCATTGAGTTAATGGAATTCTCTGTGAGAATTTTGAGATTAAGATCTACTTTATTTGATATTAAAATGCATTTTCTTTTAGAAAATGATGGTAGTAATAGAAGATTTTTAAAAACACTTTTATTTAGTTATTTGGCAAAAAATATTCCCAAGTATCCCCACATTTTCAAAGGAAGGGATGGAGTAGGAAAGCTCAATTGATTTGGGAAATCTCAAAATACGGATCCACAAGTTTAAATCATTTCTGTCCTTTTAAAGAAAATTCACATCACCTATTGGACTTACATGAGACTCAGGGCTGCTAAAACATATGAACTCAAATAATAAGACACTTCAAGTTCTACAACTGTCTGTCTGTCTTGTTTCTTAAGAGCCGGGATGCAGCCAGGTAAACTCGTACCAATGCCATCAACTAGCTCTAAGAGATGGCTGAAATCCAGGTCAGTCACTGTAACAGAGGGATCAAGAGACTCAATTTGCTAACATATAATGCATTTTCTTCTGCTGGGAGTGTAGCAGCTGTTTTGTCTTTAAGTAGAACATCTATGTGCTCTGATTGTGTAAATACAGGACTCTTCTCCGAGCAATGAGAATTCTAGTTAGTGTGAAATGTGGGGAATAAAGACACCATGTAGACACACCTCCACAATCTTATCTCCTTTGAATTCCCACAGCTCATACTGTCTATGCCGTATAGCACAGTCTTTAGTTTGCATATCAGCTTAGTCTTGGATTATAATTTGTATGTCTTATCTGCCCTACAGAAGAGCAAACTCTCAAACACTCTATTTGAATCCTTTTATTAATTGATAACCTCTTTTTTTTTTTTTTTAAACACGGTCTTTTCTGGACACTGTTGGCTACTCACACAATTCTATGCATGCTGGAAAGATCTGAGATTTTGTCAGTCTTGTTTCCAGCCCTGGCTCTTAGACTGATATTGACAAATATCAGATTGAGTGCTGGGTCTTGCAGTCCCAGGGTCACTATCACTAAGTGGGAACAGTGGTACTGACCACCCTCATTGAGAAAGTGTTACTCACATTAAAGCTAATGTTGTTAATTCTCTGGGAATATGAATGTGAAGCATTAAATAATGTGGTGAATACTAGTTTTTGGTTTTTACATTTTTTTTCAAAGAGGAGGCAGAGGCTGTTTTGAAAGAATTAGTGATTGAAGGCTACAGTTTGTTTTGAAATCATGCTTGACTTTGATCAGGATGCCATATGCAGTGGGAATAAGGTCTTGGAGTCCTGAAGGTAATTATTTCTACTTCAGGTCATGAAGTCTTTTCTTCCTCCTCCTCCTCTCAGGGAAAAAAACCAACCACAACAACCAAAAAGCTAGGAAAGCAAAAGATATTAGAAAATAAGATGAATTCTGTAAGTCAGGCTGGGAAATAGTGCTTTCCAAAGCTACTGCTACGAAAGAGGCCAAGTTGAGGAGGCCAGAACTGGCTGAAGGCTGACTACTGCCTGCCATCTTGCCATGGAAAGATTCAGAAGGAGGAAAGGCTCAAAGATTTTTTTTTTTTAAATTGAAGTAAAACGATTTATAACATGACATAGTATTCAGGTGTACAGTGTTATATGCCACCATCTGTTTGTATTATGTATGTTCACCACCTTATGTCTAGTTTCTACTCATCACCCCACAATTGGCTCCTTGTCTGATTTGCCCAACCCCTTCCTTTCTGGTATCCAAGTTTTTGTTCTTATACTATGAGAGTTTCTGTTTTATGTTTATTTGCTTTGTGTCTTTATTTACTAGGAGTGAAAGTGTTTGATATCTGTCTTCTTTCCTTTAGCAAGATGCCCTCTAGATTATTCACATTGTTACAAATAGCAGGATTTTCTCTTTTTAAATAGCTAAGTAGTATTACATTGTGTATATAGTTTACATCTTCTTTTTCCACACACACAATCATTTTTAGAGCCCCTTTATTTTCTTAGAATTTTTAAATGAGGGATTCTTAGTGATCCTATAATCCTTGTCCAGTGCCCTTTTGTTTGTGACAAACATTGTTGATTCCTCGGTTGTTTTTGCTCCTTGGTTGTTTTTGGTCGGTTGTTTTGTGGTAATCAATCTATAACTGATTACCAAGCTTTATGGGTTAAAACAATACAAATTCATCATATTACAGTTCAGGAGGCCAGAAGTCTGAGATGAGTCCTATGGGACCAAACTAAAAAAGGGGCTCTTTCTTCTGGAAGCTCCAGAGGAGACTCTTCCTTGTCTCCTCCAGCTTTTGCATTTGTTCACTCCAATCTCTGCTTTCATCCAGATTCTCTTCTGATTGCTTTAGTTGAAGTCCACCATGACTTCATGTCTTCCCAGTAGATGGCATTTTCTTAGTCTACCTTCAGTCTCACTGCTTGTGTTTATGTCTATTTCCCCCATTGGATTTTAAATTCCTGGAAGGTGGGTAAGGATCAAGGTTCATTAATATTTGTGTCTCTAAGATGCCTCCAACATGGAGACAGACATGGGTGGATACTGAAAACCAGAACCCTCAATCAGGCACAGTTTGCCACTACAGATTTTGAGGTAGAAATGCATGAAAGATTTGCTCAGACAGCAACATATTATTTTTAATTTTTTTTAATTTATTGCATCTACACCCACATATATATATATATATTAGTATATATATATATTAATTTTACAGGCTATTGGTCAAATTCCCCACCTGGAACCCAGTCTGGGAGTGGGCTTCACCATGTGTCTCAGTTTCTTTATTCCCTGAAGAGCCCAAGAAGTATATTAAAAACCAGCATTCTTGCGTCCTTTCTTTGAGGCTGATACTCAAGTCTTGAACACTTGAAGCTAAGGGGACAAGGATCACTGGATCTAATAGTGGGGTAATGTAGCCTAGAGTGGAGTTGGCATAGGGAGGAAGGGTTGGTAGGAAGTCTAGGAGTTAGTTCTTCATACTAACCAATATGAGGACACTATGTGGACATAAAGTTAGGGACTAAATAAGGGAGAATGAATAGGTCAGGGATGCAAAAGCATTTCTTGCTCTTTGCACAGAATACCCACCCTGCATCAGAGGTTAGACAGTGTTCTAAACTCTGACCTCCCTCAGCACATACCCTTGTGTAAATGAGCTGTTGTGGGATTTCTGACTCCTACCACCTGATGACCCTGCACGGATCTGTGATTTTCACTAAGCATGAGCCCAGTAAGACTTTGAATTCGCTGAATTGGATAAATCCTCAGGAATATATATGGAAAAACTGAGAGGTTGCTCTGTGTCAATGATAGCAAGTGAGACGAAAATCTAAGAGAGTATCCCTGGATCTTAATGACAAGCATAGTACAGTGTAGTATAGGTAAGAGTTCTGGGAACTCTGTGATCTTAAACAACTTGGCCTTATAAGGCCTCAGTTTCCTCATACATAAAATGGGAGTAATGATATTTTTCACATCATAGAGGTTTTTACATGGATTAAATAAATTAAGACTTGTCAGTACTTCCCCCAGCAAAACACTAACAATATTTTTTAAAGTAATTGAATAAAAATATTGCAATGCATGTGGATCCACCAAAGACCTTGAAAAACAAAGGTGATTCTGAGAAAAATAGGGGAAAACCTGGATTCATGTTACCTTACTTCAAAGTTTTTATAAAGCAGTTCTAAAAACAATTGGAATTGACACAAAAATAGATACATGGATCAATGAAACAGAATCAAAAGCGCAGAAATAAATCTATCAGCACATTAGTGTCTAATATTTGATAAAGCAACCACAGCTATACGATGGAGAAAGGAGATTCTCTATCATCTCTTATGCTGGGAAAATGAGAAGACCACATATGAAAAAATGAAGCTGGAACACTTTTTAACTACACACACACTCCAAAAGAATTAAAGGTTTATTTACAATACCTGAAACAATAAAATATATAGAAGAAAAATTCATGATAAAGATAAAGATATTTTTGGAGATTTGACCCTTGTGGTCAGGGAAATAAAAGCAAAAATAAAAAATCTGGAATTGCCTCAAGTTAAAAACCATTTATAGAACAGAGGATATGAGAAGATTAAGAAGATATTCCACTGAATCAGAGAAAATATTCACAAAATATATAACTAACAAGGAGTTAAAATCCAAGATATATAGAAAACTTACACAACTCAACAACAGAAAACAACCCAATTAGTAAATGGGTAGCGGAGATAAGCAGACAGTTCACCAAGGGGGATACACAAAGTGTGACTATATATGTGAAAAGATCCTTAGTGTTGCTTTCAATGGGAGAGATGCAGTTAAACCATAATCAGGTATCCCATGTTGTGGGAATGATTAGTATTAAAAAGATCCCTAACAACAAGTGCTGGAAATGAATATAGAAAGAGGAACCCTTTTACACTGTTGGTGTCAATGTAAATGAGCACAGTCCTGCTACAAAGTGATTTGAATTCATCTTTAAAACATGGAAAATGAAAATGCTGTACAAATAGTAATCTCACTCTTGGGCATCTATTAAAAAATGACAAAACCATCAATGCAAAAAACTGTGTTTTTTTAAAATAGCACAACATACAACAGTAGGACATGGAAATGGCCTAAATACCTACCAATAGACTACTGAATCATGAAGGTATGGTATAACCACACTATGCAATATTATTTAGCCATAAGGAAAGATGAAATGTAGTCATTTACAGCAAAACTGAGGGCATCTGAGAAAATGATCTGTATCAAACCAAGTCAGAGTGGTGACAAAGATAAATGCTACACAGCTATGTAATGAATGATTTGATAAAGTACTTAAAACACATACAAAAACTAGTGGATATTAATTAATAAAACAAAGGGTGTGAGGGTAAGAGTGAAGGGAGAGGGAGAAAGCAAAAAGGGATATAAGGGATGGTGGTAGTGAAAAATAATACAATAAAAACAAAAACTTGGCTCAAGAAAACAAGGCCCAAAACTCCTGGTCCAGTGCTCTTTTACATATAGGGTGGTAGGTAGCCTGTTTATCTCTCAAGAAAAAAAAGATTTTAAATTCTTACAGTGCTGGAACATAGTGCATATCAGATACATTCTAACTTTTTTTTCAATAAAAGTGAGCTAGTTACCTGTAGAATGGCAGAACAGTGTGTCAAGGGACATCGTTGTCTTTGTCCCGATGAGGTTTGAAATTTCTGAGGAAGGAACATTTTATCACATTGTCAGTCTCTGTTACTTGCATATTTCTCCTTGCCTTACAGCCCATAACCTGGTAGAATAAATGGCTCTTATCATCAGAGGGGAAAATCTTATTGGAGCTGGTTATGGACCTGTTATTTAGGCAGCTGCTTTTTGGCATGATCCCAAGTGAAATATTTGAACTGGCTTTTTCCTCAGGCTCAGAAGTCACCTGGCTAATGTGAACTTCGATGGTCCTGGGATGCTCAGCTGGAATCTCTGGCTTGTGTCACATCAAGCAGGTGGTTTGGGACTAAGGGCATAGCAGTTGGCAAAAGTGGTTGCTGGAAGGTTACCAAAGTCCATGAACCATCTCATCAGTATGTGTGTGAGTGTATGTGTGTGTGGTCTCTCCAGATGGGTAAAAAGGGTCTTCCTCATAATCTTTGAAGCAATATTTTCTTACCAGTTTTCCCAGCTTTCATTGTGCAGAATTTTTTTTTCCATATTGGTAGAACTGATGTTAACTATTTTTTAGTGAACTAATTCTGGCTTGCAACACTATATGTTTTCGGGGTATAGGTTCACAACTCTTGTGACATGTTAGTTACCGCACCATACCCACCACCAAAGCACCCATTATACTCCGCCAGAACTCTCCGTCTTAGCAGTATGATGGTCTTATGATGCAGCCTTCTCCTCTTTTCTCTCTCCTATGATTAATTTGTCTGAACAGTTAGAACTCTGGTCTGGAAATCCTATGTACTTTTCTGATGGTGTCCTTTTAACTTTTATTTACCTTTTAAAACTGTGTTTCTTCCCATTTCTATGAGGATCATTAGAGAGAGAGGGAAAATTCTTTATTATGAGAGCCATCTGGCAGGGGCAGAGGGACTCTTAAGTAAATAGTTTTGTTTTGATACTTGATTAATTCAACCTCCCTCCTCCCCATATCCCAGTGTCAATAACTCCTATTACTTTCTGAATTCCAAGAAAAGGATTTTCTTTTGGAATCAGAGAAACAAAATCAATGCTTAAAAGCCTCTTTTTTAAAAAAAACCTGTTTAGTTGGATCAATTATAGTCTTGTATTTCCCATGATAGATTTTACATAAGAATATTTATTCAACCAATATTTTTGCTAAGTGTCTGGTTCTGGCATTGAAGGGAGATATAAAAGAAGGAGTTCATTTTATGAAGCAGCTGGGGCTAGGGATCGTGGTTTGAGTTCCACTTGGGGCAACATAGCGAGACCTAGTTCCCCCCAAAATAGCTGAGTGTGGTACATCCCTGTAATCTCAGCAACCTGGAAAGCTGAGGCTGGGGACTTCTTGAGTCCCTGGTACCCAGGCAATGTGAGCCTGCAGTTCCATGGGCAAAAATAGTGAGACCTAGTGTCAAAAAAAAAAAAAAAGAAAGAAAGAAAGAAAATGGAGTTCATCTCTATTGCTAGAGCCACACATAGAAATTGTAATTGACTAGGGGAGACACAACTCAAACCTCATGACTTTTGCCCAGTTTGTTATGAAGAAGTACTTTTTTTTTTTTTCCTTCCAGAGATGGAATAATTCAATGTCACTGTACCATCCAAGGGGTATCCCACATCTAAGCCCTTGCCAGGTCATTACTGCTTATTGGCTTTGCTTCAGGTGGTGTCCTATGCTACCTTCTCAGAGAATGAGGTGGATCTATAGGTCCCATCACCAGCTCTTCCATCTGTTGGGGGAGTTATTGAACATCTATCAACCTCTGTTTCATTATCTGCAAAACAGAGAGAGTAGCACTTACCCCATGATGTAAAAATCCACACGAGATCATGTATTTCCCACACTGGTGTGTAGTAAAAGGACAGTTAGTATACATTTCCTCTGTTCTTCTATCAAGATTTACTTTGTCTTTTCCTTTCTTGCTCCTTTTTCTCTTGGAGGCGATTGAATGCCCAAATCATTTCAATTAGTCCTTCTGAGTCCCAGGCACATCTGAGATTAATATCAACCAGGAATTGATTTCTGCCAAATTATAAGCCCCTGACACTGACATGTGGACCACATGAAGAGACTTTTCCCAGTGCCGGGTGATGCTAATTGCCATCTGATCTTAAGCCAGAGTTGCTTTTCTATGTTTAATAATTAATATCTTCTCCGAGAACACTGGGTTAAAGCTTAAAATTACAGAAAGGGGTGATTTATCTATATGCCAACAAAACTAAACTGCAGTGAAATCACCCAAACCCCCTGTGTAGGTTGCCATTCTAAAACCATCCAAAACACCAGGTAGCACCAGAGAAAGTGTGCAAGTGAGGTGTGAGCAGAGTTAACCTCCTGAGGTGTCAGACCTCAGCCAAGTCTTACTCTCTGGGTGTCACCAGCTCATGCTGGCTGAGAAACCTGGCAAAGTTCTCAGGAGCCAATCCATTCAAGTCCCATGCCCCCTGTATTTTCCACTTAGCCTTTATTGAAACCTACCATGTGGCAAGTCCTCTGTTGGACATGGTTACTAAGTTGAAGATGAGGCTCACAAGCCCCTGATAGACAGGTGAGGAAAAGACACACGAATTGTCAACTGTCCCTTCCCTCTCTCCCACTGACACTCCCCAGGGAGCACAGAGCCACAACCTGTTGCAGTTATTTTCCTTCTAGGTAGCATTTTGGAAGGGTGAAAACTGGGTAAGGTGAGAGAATAAGACTGAAGTCACAGGAAAGACCATGTAACCACAATGTCTCATGCAACGGATCTGTCCAGATAGAAAGAGAGTTGTTACCTCTAAACAGAAACAGATCTGAAACTTTCAGGGCATCCCTTTTGGATTAGATCAAGAAATCCGGTTTCACTCTACAAACACCCATTAGCCATAAAGGCTGTTGTTACTTGATTGTGCTGTGGCTCTGTGGGCAACTCTGTTCCATCAGCTGACCTTGAAGGTCAAGGTCAAGGTCCTTCAGCTGGGGCTGAAGGAAACCCTTCCCACTTCAGAAAGGCTGTGACAGTTGTCTCTGAGGTGTCACCAGTGAAAGTAAGTGAATCCTTATGCTTTCTGTTCCCTCTTCCTGAAAGATTCTCTCCCTGAATTCAGACCTCTATTTGATTGGTTTCCTTACCCCTTACCCCTCACCCTCTTGGCTTTGGGGTGCGGATCTTTCTCCACACTTTCATTACTTTGTGTACCCCTGCTCCCTAGAATTCTTGCCATGCAATATTTCTTAGCATCGGTCATTCCCTAACACATTATCTTTTACTCCTCTATTATTTTTCACTCATCTTGCACCTCCCCTACCACTCTCCCAAAAGTTAAACTTCAAAAACCCTGAAAAATTTGACACTTTTGTCCCTGCTGCATTCTCAGCACCCAGAACAGTACCTGGCCTAGACCAGGTGATAGTAACTGCTGAATTAATTGATGACCTGATACTGCTAGGAAGAAATAACACTGTGTAGTCTGAGGTTGGAAGGCATCTTTCCTACAAGGATTAGGAGGCACACTAATCATTCAGTCGATCATTCATTGATTCAGTCAATCATTCATTGAGTCATTTCCTGGTTAGGTAGTCACTATGCAGTTCAGTTATGTTTGAGATGGTGCTAGGCTTGGGCTTTGGGCTGCTAGGTTTGGTTGGGGTAACCAACCATGGCACTGAGGCATGTTTCCTGCTTCAGAGAACTCATTCTACTGGGGGAAAGGGACACATAAATAATACTAATAGTAATAATGATGATAGCTCACATTTAATGGAGCGTTCTATGTGCCAGGTGCTGTTCTAAGCACATTATGTATATTGACTTTTCTAACTCTTATGACAAAATGAGGTAGGTATTGCTCTTGCGACATTTCACATAGGAGAAAACAGAGGTACAAAGAGACCACCTGGCTAATTACCATGCAGGGTAAGAAGAAGTCTGGGTGAGGAGGGGTGTGTGGAAACAGCTTACATTTTAATTGGGTACTTTCTTGGAGTGGGGAGGGTGAGTGGGCAGATCTGAAAGCCCCTTTTGGTTTGTAGTCTTTGCCCTCCTGCCACTCCCCTATCCTCTCCATCCTTATTGAACAGCTCTGCCACTTCTCCCCTACCTCCCTCCTGTTTCTGCTGCTCAGGACCTGGTACCTGGTCCCCCCTTAGCTAAGCAAACCCCCCATCTGACCCTCATGACTCCGCAGGCCGCTCCAGTGCTCTAAATCAGGCAGGATGGCTCCCCAATCCCCTGCTCTGTGCTCTCAAAGCTATGATCTCAGGACCCGTATTAAATTGTGCCATCCTCCATCCTCCAGGAGGGGGAGAGTTGCCAACAACCCCGGATTCTACAACTGCTTACTCTGCGGGGGGCCATGGAAGTCTGTATTCACTGAATGGTCTTTTGGGAGCCTCTGAAAGGAGAAAGTTTAACACCTTCCACCCCCTCACCTTGTCTCTTCTGACCTCACTCCCTCAGGGTCTTGGGTGACCACCCTTTGTGCTTCGAAACTCTAGGAGGTCACTTGTCTTCCTCGCCTAATGATGTGTTACAGAAAACAAGCTTCCATGACTTGCAAAAGTGTGACGGGAGCATGAATATTAATAACTCCCATGGGTTTCCTGCAAACATCCATCACCACGGCTTAGAAGGCTTGTTCTGACTTGCTTGGCATGGGGGTAACTGCTCAGCAGAACAATAATAAAGCATTCATGAGCCCAGCTTAGGCGGAACTCTTCCTGGGGCTTTGAACTCCAATGCTCCTGCAGGGCGGAGGTGGTGAATGCACTCCTCTTCACTCTCTTGGGGTTCTACGTGGGCCTTCATTCAAGGACAGGACCTGACAGATGTGCCAGGCCCCAAAGGAACTGAAATCAGGATTTCTCATTATCAAAACCAAGTTCTACTTGGTGACAGCATCTTGGTTTTAGGTGAATTAGATTTACTTCAAGTCAGGGTGAGAGATGCTGGAACTAGGGCTGGAAAACAGGTCCAACACAAGTTCATAGATAATCAGAGCTCAGGAATCAGCATTAGGGTAAATGGAAGCCACCAAAACCCAAATAAACAATCATTAGTAGCGCTAGGAGGAGTGACTCTGATGAGTATTTCTCATGGAAAAACTTAGCACAAGAAACAAAGACAGTGTTGCCTTTGGCTATTATTTGGTTTCGCTGAATAAATGAAATTCACTGGCACAGTTTGCTTAGTGAAAGTGCTTTTCTCCTGGAAATCTCCAAATAACTGTCATATCCTGCTCTCTGGGTCTTTGGATGCCTGCTGAGTATCTCACAGGGTTAATAGAGCTGCGGTTCATGGATTCCCATCTCAACCAGTGCTGATCTAGTGAAAAGTGCTCAGGACCTAAAAGATTCTTGTAGGGCTGAAGCTGGAGATTGGAGTGTCCCAGCAGTCATGATATGGGTCCAGGGAGGAAGGAAAAGGCAACATATTCGGCACAGGGATCTGCGCACGCACACACACACACACACACACACGCGCACACACACATACACACCTGTATAGGCTGCACATCCATGGAGACTGGAGCCCTGGATTGAGAATTATGCTGGTCCTATTTCTCAGGTTGCACCAGAAATCCCATGTAATATGGAGTTTGAGTTCTTCTTTTGATTACTGTGCAAGAGCAGTATACTGTGGTTCTCCTGACTATAAAAATAATGTTGAATATATAAAGATATATATTGATATATATTCAATATTGAATATTGAATATTGATATATATTGAATATATATCAATATATATCTTTATATATTAAAGATATATATAAAAAAGCACAAATAATGTATATTAAATATATATAGTTTCAACATTATTTTAAATATATTAAATATATATCTTTAATATATAAAGATATATTTAAAATAATGTTGAAACTATATATATTTAATATACATTATTTGTGCTTTTTTTCCTCTATAGGATTAAAATTCATTCATGTCTGTAGCTTACAAAAAGAAAATAAGAAATCATTTGGATTTTCTAGAGTTAGGTAATTTCAATGTCACCAAGGTAGCATCTCTTTTGCTGAGTTTTCAATCACTCATCTGTGGTGCTAGTGAAAATGCTCATTTTCTTGGGCAGCAGTGAAGATCTCTCTGTTACACAATTAATAACAGAAGTAGGGAGAGACTCATTTCTTCTAGGGCTAAAATTGTTTTGTAGCTGGAATTCCAATATCCTGCATCAGAGCAGGCCATGCTGATGAAAGTCATGAAAACAGTCATGACTTTCTCCCTGAAATACTGAATTGCAGGAAGTTCATTCCTTGCAAATTTCTGACACAGGATGCTTTGCATTATGGTGGCCTGCTGCCTAGCAATATTTACTGGAGAGGCAACTTGGTATCATCATTGAAGAAATAAAAGAGTTGGAGCCAGAATATTTGCAAAATGAATCCAGGTTCTGAAATTTGTTGACTGTGTGGTTCTGTCTTTTCTAAACTTCACTTTTCCCTTCTATAAAATGAAAATAAAAATAACTGCTCTTTCTACCTTTTAGTATTGTCCTGAGGACAATACAAAACCCTTTATAGAAAATAGCTTTAAAGACTGCATTGCTAAAGCATTTTTGTTTTCTGTTAGTTATTGTTTAGAAATAGAGTAAGTCCAGATTTTTCTAAGGATATCCAAAGCATTCTTTGAATCATCCAGAAAGTAGTTATTGGCTACTTTTCTTGTCAAAACTGAAAAACATTGGCATGGTGACTATAATAGTGTTGCTTATCAATTCAACCTCTATTCTTTCATCACATCTCTCTCCTTTATGAAAGACCTTAATTTGTTTATGATCCCCCTTTATCATCATGACCCCATGTTTAAGGAAGGCAGGCTTTCATGTAGAAGCAGGTCTTGATTGGTTAAACCTGTGAGTCCTAAACTTGACTGTACCTCATTATCATGTGGAAGGCTCTCAAACCACCAAAATATTAGACTCCAGGCCCAGAATTCCTGCTGTAGTACATCTGGATCAGTATTAGGTAATGCTACTACTGTTGATCTGAGGACTACATTTTGAGAGCCATTGCCTAAGCCAGTCATGGAGATGCTATTCTCCTTGCTCATTATGGGTTACATTAGATGCATGATGCCTTCCTGGTCAATGAGATGTAAAAAGTCTGTTGGGGCTTATAAGAAAGGCTTACTCTTTAAAAGGGACACAAGGAAGAGAATGCTTCCTTTCTATCTCTGGACATTGTCTCTGGACAGAGCATCTGGGACTGTTGGTAGAATAGGCCTGGTTCCACTGCCTGTCACAATAGACAGTCAATGAGCAGAGACAGGAATTGAATCTAAAAAATGTGCTTTATTTTTAGATCACTGTCCATTGATCTGAGAGAACAGTGGGCATAGCACTCTGGAGAAACCGTTCACCCCCTTGAGCTGACCTTTATAATGAGTTACATAAAGACAGTAACAAGCAAACAGCCCATCAGAACAGCCTGTCATGGCTGATGTTTCTGGTGTTTGTCATTCTCAGGCCCCAGAACTTATTTCCTCCCAGTTATCCTGACTCTGGTACATCCAATGGCATCACTGTCCACCACACATTTGGGCATCACCAGGGCAGGAATCTCAGTTCAAAGCAAAAATTTCAGTTTAAAGAAAACCAATCAAGCCTGTGCATGCGTGCGTGCGTGTGTGTGCGTGTGTGTGTGTGTGTGCATATTCCTAAACCAGATATGGTGCCCTTCCCTTCTTCCCGAGACTCATATCAGGGCTGTGGTGGCTATTTTGGTACTAAGATGGGAGAAGCTCAAAAACCAAGTTGAGACTCTGAGAATGACCAAACAAAAAATATGAAAAGTTGCTGGGTCCTAGTGATGTCATTGGATTGTGGAATTAACTTTGGAGCAGCCTACCTATTTGTTGAACCATTTGGAGCTGGAGTTCTCCATTACTTTTAGTCAATAGGAACTTGATGGATAAAGTGATAATGTTAAAAATCCCTTTCCCTCATGGGAACATGGAGGTGGTAATGAGACAAGCTCAGTAGTGGCAATTGCAGTCAGCCATAAGCAATCAAATATGTACATCAAGATCTACCTATAAGAAGAGGGGCTAGGAAGCAACCAATTTTAAGAAGGATTCAATGTAGATTGAGCAAAGGGTTCACAATCTGGGAGATGTAGGCTCATTAAAATAGTCTGGAAGCATGTGGGTGGATGGAAAGACACATGACATGTCTTAACAAAAGCAGTTTTTGAGGATTTTGTGGTCTGAGTTTGTTGAATTCCTTCATGTGGAACGTAAGGATATGGCAGGCTGACTGTAAAGGGTTCTGAACATATGCTTATTTTGGTGTTCACAGGAGGATCCTGAAACCAATCTCCTATAATGAACAGCTGTAGTAAAGTTTTGGGTGTCAAAATTTATACATGAATTTTTGAGTGTGTAGGGCTCAGCCATGCTGTTGAAGGTAGTGGTAGTGTTTTGACACCAGAAAAGCTTTTTTCATTTAAAACAATGGATTCTAGAAATGGCCTTTGCAGTTGGTATGTGTACCGTCAGGAGTATCCAGTGATTTCACAGTAATTACAAAGAATTCTCTTTTCCTCAAATTCTGAGATTGGTTGCAGATGTATTCTTCCCTCAGCTGTGGGTCTGATCTGTGACCTTCTGGTGTTTGTCCCATTTCCTTCCTCCTACTCTACCTGGTGCCTTTAGTGGGTCAATACCTACGAACCTTACCTGTTAGAATCAACTACTGTGGTTCTAGCCCTGCCTCTCCACCCAGTACTGGGCCCTGAAGATCTCTGTTCTCAGTGTTGGTAACAAAAAGAAAAGAAAAGAAATCAAAAGCCTTATTTTTAAGACACTTAGTCTGGGGCAATGTCATACTGTGGAAATATAGTACAAGCACCTAATACCAACTATGGGCAGTTTTAAGTTTTCCAGTAGCTACATTAAAAAAAGTAAAATGAAAGTGGTATTAATTTAATTTAATTTAATTAATTTATTTTTTTGAGACTAGATCTCGCTATTTTTGCCTGTGGAAGCACAGGCTCATGTTGCCTGGGGAACCACAGACTCAAGCAGTCCCCTGCCTCAGCTTCCCAGGTAGCTGGGATTACAGGCGTGTGTCACCATGCCCAATTATCTTTTTTTGGAACTAGGTCTTACTACATGCTCCTGGCGAGACTTGAACCACGATCCCTGGTCCCGGCCGCAGCTTCCTAGGCTGTGCCACCATGCCTGGCGAAAGTGGTATTAATTTTAATAAATATTTTATTTATCTCAGTGGTTCTCAACTGGAGATATTACATCTTTCCCCTCCCAGGGGGCATCTGTTCATGCCTAACAATGCCATCAGGCATTTGTTAGTGATCACAACTAGGAGGGAACTAGTGACATTCAGTGGGTGTAGGTCAGGGATACAGTTAGACATCTTGCAATGCACAGGGAACAGCCACCCTGTGCATGAACCAAAGTGTCAGTAATGCCCAGGCTAAGATGCTGTACTCAGTACATGCAAGGAAATGTTTCATTTCAATATACAATCAAATATAAAAATATGACTCATATGCTATTTTGCACTTTTTTTAATTTCTAAGTTTTGATTAGAAAAATGTAGTACATAGTTACACATTGGAATACTACTCAGTTGCAAAAAGTAAAGCCAGCATTTGTGACAATGTGAAATGAAAACAGAGGGAATTATACTAAGTGAAAAAAGTCAGAAGGAGAAAGACACAGACCAGATAGTTTTGCTTATATGGGGAATATAGCGAAACAAAACAAGCAGACAAAAGCCAAACCAATAATGTACCCTAAAAATCTGTGAATTAAGGTTTCAATACAGGAAAGGGGAGGGAGCACAATGGACTATGGTAATGGACTGTAAGTGCCTTGGAGGTGGGTGTGATATGTGGGTGTGCATCTGAGGTATCATCCAATGCCTCCGAACCCATTACAGCATTGCCAGTCAATGTCACCTCGGTTGAAAAAAAAAAACTGATTTCAAAGCCCCAGACAATAAATAACATTCTAAAATTTAAAATCTGCTGTGTAGTGCCCACTTAGAGTGCATCTCAATTCAATCCAGCCATGTTTCAACCTCTTAATCACTACACCTGGCAGCCACACTGCAGGTGAAGAGAGTTCAGCAACTGTCCAGTGACTCCAGTTTTGTGAACAAAGCATATGAGAAGAGGTTCAAATTTGGAGATGCATTTTGAGATGCGAAGTCCTACTACCTTTGAGAGGCCCATAGGATAAGGAATGGGATAAAGGAAATGCCCAGGGTCTCTCTGATAATCAAACAAGGTGAACATGCAGATAAATTTCAAACAACTTCGATCCAACCTTTGCATTATTTCCCTGGAAAATGCCATCAAGAGGTTGTAGTTTCTTATTCCCTTGCGGCAAAGGTCAACATACCCCGTTGGGAAGATTACTGAGAGAGAGTTGCGGTTCTGAGGATTTAGATATTGATCGGTGAGGCTTTCATGTAGTTAACACAAACAACCAAGTAGCAATCTTTGCCTCTTCCAAAATACTCTCTAATTTCATCCTTTTGAAAAAAGAGAAATAAAGGGTTTCAGGTTAAAAAGAAGGTGATCATCTAGTAATCAGAGCTTTGGAACAATTCAAGCCGACCTTGCTGCAACACACTGCACTTTGTAATCCTCAATTTGAAGGCTTCACAGCATCTCATTAGTCTGGAGTTGCAGTACAGATAATTCTGTATTGAATGAGTAATTAAATGTGACAGCGAAGCAGGCGAATGGATTAGGGACATACTCAAGGGTTCCTCTGAGGGGGCCTTTCCTGTGTCTGCCTGTGAGGGAGGGCATGGAAAGACTTAGAGCAGCTGTGGGGGTGTTGGGGTGAGGGGTGGACCCTGGGACAAAGGCAAAGCAAGAGTTTGTGCATTACCTGGGGGTCAGGAGGATGTGCCGGTAAGGGGGATTAGGGCCTCATGGACGGACCCTCATGGAAGCTGGGCCCCATCTATGGACCAGCTGTGTTAGTGCTGGGAAACATCCTCAGCTTTCCCAGGAGGATTGCTCCTCCCATACTGAGTAGCATGAGAGCTTTCTGGGTTTGCTTTAAATTAGAGAGAAGAATGCTGCCTATTATTCCACAGCCCTCAGAAACCTGAATCTATCTCACCAAGCCAGGCTTTGTCTAAAATGATGGAAGACAAAAGAAGATTTTTTAATTTTTACTGTGTCAATAGGATACTTGTTTTCATAGAATAAAAGGCTGGGAAAGGACATGTCATTTATTCTCTGCTTCCAGAAAGGTTTTCACTCTGCTTTCCCACACACCTGAAACTCTACTCTGTTTTTCAAAGTCCATCAGGGAAGGAGTCTATAAAAATTTGTTTGGAAACAAATTCAGTTTCTTGTCAGTACTCAGTGAATAGATATGGAGCACTGACTCTGTGCAAGGAATTAGGAGCCCGGAGATTAAAGGAAAGATAAGACACTGCTTCTTCTTCAAAGGGGGTCATGAGAGAGATATAAAAACACAAGGTGACATGTGCCAAATGGATATCATGGCTGTTAGAGACTCAAGGAGAGGATTTGTGGGGGTGGAGAGGAAAGACCTTTTGAGCAGGTGAAATGTGAGTCAGTCTTTGGGTTTGGTTAGAGAGGGGAAGCCTGGTATAAGTAATGTCCTCAGATGCTCTTTCTTCCCTGGTTCTCCGGCATTCTAGCTTCAACAATGTTTGAACAAACAAAGCACCACAGTCACAAGAGGATTCAGGTTTGGTGCCTACCTCTAGGAACTCACCAGGGAGGAATGAATACAAATGTCAGGAAATGTGAACTTCCATGGAGACATGACTCATGACTCACTGACTCGACAAATACTTATGAGCATCTGTTCTGTGCTGTGGGTGCTGCTCTTGATGCTAAGGATTCGGTGGGAAATGAGAGAGATTCAAGTCCTGCTTTATAAAGTTTATGGTCTATAGGAGCTCACGGCATGGAATCAGTTATGAAAATGCAGCAGTGACTGTGGGTGTGGTGAGAGAACTCATCAAGGTCCTCCACCTTGTTTGGGGGAGAAGACCTCCCCTTGGGAAGGGTTGTTAAAGTCACAGGTGAATGCAGAACAGTATGCTAGGCAACACAAGAGAGGACAAGGAGGTGGGGGTGGGTGGGAGGGGGAGAGGGAGAAGACTATGTTGTTAGAAGGAAGGGATAACACAACACAATGGTCCAAAGTACAGAGAATGTGGTACTTTTGAGGATCTGAAAAATGTCCAGATACTGCAACCAGGAGGGAGATGAAGTCCCAGAGTTGGGGCAAGTCCTTCCCAGGCTGAAAAATGACAGCATGTCCTTTTGGCACAGTGGTTAAGTTAAATAGATATGAGGACAGGAATCCTCTGTTGTCTTCACTGATAGGAGTAGAGGCAGAGAGGAGGTACCTTCCTTGCACACTTGGGGTGGGATAGTGAAGACCAGAGGGCATTCTGTCCCAAATCCTGGCCCTCTAATACCCTGTTACCACCTCCCCTCATCCACCACAGTCTTCTTAGTAAAGGGTTCATGGAAAACTCCACCTAAAAGTTCTGCACCCTGGGTCCCTGGGTTAGTTCTGATGGTGAAGGGAGTGCTGTTAGACTGTGAACTCCTCCAATGCCAGCTTTGCAGTGAGCTCAATGAGTGTGACTCTAAAATGCCACTGGACTGATTCTGCCTCAGTTTCCCTGCTTAATATTTCCATTATCTGCTGAGTCTGGAAGTCTACCCAGAAACTCCAGTCCCCAATATTTGTTGAGCCCTATGGAAGTTAGAGACAGTGCCTGGATGTTGAGAACAGAGTGAAAAATAGAAAAAAAAAACCACCAGAAAACCTGGTCTCTCATCACATATATCCAAGTGTTTGTATTACTGTAATGTGCTGGGTTATCATTAGCATTTTGAAAATGTGAAAATCAGCTTTCTCTTTCCTTCAAAGGAAAAGAGAATTCTTATTATAAACATGACACTTAAATAATTTCATTCTTAAAGATATCTTTTTGTTGATCTTTATAGGTGCCAACAATTACTTCTCTGCTTTTCCTGCTGGCAGACAGCACTTTTAAGACTCATTACATTGTTCTGATATTTCCATAAGGTAAAAGGTGGTACTATCTTGGGAGAAGGAGCAGAATTCAAAATTTTTAATTCTCAAAATGCCCGTACAACTCCAGCTTCCTTCCACTGTTTTTTTTTTTTTCATCTTCTCTACACATGAGGCTTTCTCTTCTACATTTTTAGCTCATACTAGCCCCTTGGTTGGAATGCCCACCCCCTTTCTCTTTACATACCCCAATTCTCTTTAATGAGACACTTCTCTTCCATTTCCATTGCTTTCCCTTATGATCCCTGTCTTTGTCCCTGATTCCTCTTGTTCAATATTCCTTTCTCATCTTTCCCTTAGTCCCTTGCTCAGAAGGTTAATGTGATCCACCTGCTGTGTTTAGGTAACATTGATTTTTTTGAGGACGATCCTAAAAGCTGACACAAGACACCTTCCTGACTTCACAATGAAAATTACTCACTTTTTTTTAATTTGGGAAATATGGGAGGCAGGGAAATTACTAGGGTCTACATGGCTGAGGAGGTCAAGAGCACAGGTTTCAAACTCTGCTTTGCTGCTTTTGGAGTTTCTTTGTGAAATAGTAATGTCATCCTGACCTCCTAGAGACTAACCATGAGCAGCACATGGGGGATAGTCTGTATAAAATGCTTAGCCCAGTTTCTGTTATGTAACAAGCACACACTGTTGTTCATCTAACCATGCACCACTTTCAAACCATTATTTATAACATTATTTCTATCGAAAATACCCAGCAAGTTCTAACCAAAAATCTTCAGGTTCTGGACCCATTCTGTTAGCAAGCTGTGGATTGCTTTGTCCCCCAGAATTAATAAATGAGTCACCTTTCATCACAGAAGGTTCACAGGTGTCACCAGGACACGAAACAAACACACCTGACTCTTCTGTCTGTGCCTTCAAATCAGATCATGTGGAGCAACTGAACATGGTCATTGTGGTGTGAGACCAGCAGAGAGTGATACTGAGGACTCAGTCACTTTACTCAGTAACAGGTGCTATTTAGGGAACTAAGTTCTTTTCTGGAATTGATTCATATTCATGACAGAGACTGTTGCCAAGTGCACACCTGCCTCACTTGGTCACCACATGGCACACCAATGGCAGACAAGGACTTTTGTTCACAAAATGCCATGGCCCTCTGGTTTGAGTGTGGGTACCTCCTCATCCCATAATCCCTCCACTCTGTGCCACAGAGGCTGTGGGAGAACTAGCCCACGTTCTGCTCAGAGGAATTTCCATGATTACTAATGGCTAGTTAGGGACAGCTTTCCACTTTAAAGGCTTTCATGAGCCATGAAAATGAGTGAGTAAATAGCCATTTATCAATCAGTCATTTAGAGGAGGCCAAACGGAACAGCATTTCAGGACTCCCAAACACATAGAAGTCATATATCATAATGGAACATAAATGCGAATAGGCTGTAAAATGGAACAACTGTTTACCTCAGTGAAGGTTTTATTTACATGCCTGCCAGCAGCTACTTAAATGTGCTTCATGGACTCTGCCCACACATGGAGGAAAGAGAGGCTGAGACAACCCCTCTTCTAAAAACAACTAAAAGGATAGTGAACTCCTAGCAAAAGTCTGAAACTTCAAATTAGTCATAGGTCTTCTACCCTTCTTGAGGACACCCAAGAACCATAAAGGGGAACAAAAACAGGGGAGCATTAACTGCAGGCATCAGCCAGCTGGTCAGGGAAGACCAGCTCCCCAAACCAGTTAATACCTTCCAACTCAGATTGAGCTCCAGCCCAGAAATACTAATACCCACCCTGCGTGGAGTTGGAATCTTCAGATACTTTCAGATGAGCAATAAGGACCTCAGAAATAGACATCAGTTCCAGAAGAGCAGACAGGACCATGTGGAACTCCTGTCTATTGTTAGACCAGCCCCCTGCAGCAGCCATTACCCCAGATAGGAGAGGAACAGGAAAAAACACACACAGGCTATGTTGCTTGCTGACACTGGACACCAGCAGTGGTCTTGGGTGGCCAAGAATAGGATAGAGTGTGCCAAAAGAGAATGTAGGAGTCCCAGACACAGAGGCCTCTAAGATATACCCAGGGTAGAACAGGAAGGTGAGCCATGTGAGAAACAGACTCTTCTGCATCAGGCAGTTAGAGGCAATGCAGGCTACCATAGAGTCACAGGGAAGTGCGTGTGCACCTGGGTTCCACAGTCAGCTTGATGCAGGGAGGTGATCCCAAAATCTCCCTCAGAGCCATGGGAGAAACACTGTGTGTGCCCACTGATGGCAGCACAGGGGTCCCACAATTTCTCAACCTGGGGGAAAACGCACACAGCACTGCTGGGCGAAAGCCTGCAGGCCTTGCTGTTGGGCAAATAGCTTGAATGCCCTGCTGAACATGACAAAAAATAAAGACATAAAAGAGGTGCACACGAACCTCACAAGCTGCGTGACATGTGGGAACACAAAGCTGCAGGCAAAATGAGCATGCATGCAAAAAAATTGTGGGGACACTGGTCCCAAAATTTACATGATCTCAGTGAACTCAAAAGGAGCTGACAAAAAGTGTCACCACTAGATACACACACATGCACAGGTCCCCAAATCAGTGACAACTGGGGTATGCATAAAAGCCTCAGACACACCCACAAGCAATAGCCTTCTGGCAGAAAACGCCCAGGTGGAAACTGTGGAGTCCCCCAATATCCAATTTTCATAACCTACAACAACCTGGTAGGAACAAATGAAGATCCTTCCTGCCACCAACAGTCAACAAGACCTAGTCAATAAGGTCTGTGGGAAAAGCTGCAGACACCTGCACCTCTGCTCCTGCCCACCAGCCACTGCAGCTCTGGCACTAAGCAGATACTTCTCCTGCCCAACAATACCACCAAGGTATCATGCCTGCTAGCATCGGTGGTGCCAGTCTACAACAGGCAGAGTAAACCAGAATGCAAACTATGGGAAGAAGGAAGACCACAAACCATCAAACTAACCCCACTGAGAACAATGCACCTCAGACAGAAGTCAACCCATCAAAATCAAAAGTATGGCACGGAAAAATATTGCAACCTGACAGCAAAAGAATTCAGAACCATCATAATTAAAAAACCAAAAGACTTAAGAAAGAATTAAAGGAAAAGAATGAGATTAAAAAAAAATACAGTGAACTAAGAAATGAAAATGGATCCTTAAAAAAAAAAAAACTGGTGAAAGTTAACAGAAAAATTGAGTGACTAAATAACTTAGGGGCAAAACCAGGAAGAAAGAATACAAGAAATGGTAGAATGAATTAATGCTTGATGATATAGACCTTTACAGGGGGAAAAAAAAAAACACGAAAGGAAAGAGATACAAAGGAAAAAAGGCATAGTGCCCTGGAACAAAAAGAGACACACAGACCAACGGGACAGAATTGAAAGCCCAGAAATAAAGCCCCACATATATGGTCAACTAATCTATGACAAAGGACAAAAAATATACATTGGGACAAGGAGAGTCTCTTCAACAAATGGTTCTGGGAAAACTGGACTGCTACATGCAAAAGAGTGAATCTAGACTACCCACTCATGCCATGTGAAAAAACCAACTCAAAATGGGTAAAAGACTTGGATGTAAGACCAAAAACCATAAAACACATAGAAGAAAATATAGGCAAAATACTCCATGACTTACACCACAGAATCATCTTTAGGGCACATATACAGAAGCAAAGAAAATGAAGGAAAACAAACATTTGGATTTTATATCAAACTAAAAATCTTCTGTACAGCAAGAGGCAATAGCCAAAACAAAAAGACCCCTGACTGAGTAAAAAGTTTTGCTCTCCATACAATTGATAAAGGTCTGATATCAAAGACCTACAAAGAACTCACAGGGCTCAACAAAAAGAAAGCAAAAGCCCAGTCAAAAAATGAACAGAATAGTTTAACAGATATATCTCCAAAGAGGAAATACAAAAGGCTAACAGGCATTTTAAAATGCTCAGTATCACTTATAATCAGGGAAATGTAAATAAAAACCACAATGAGATACCACCTCACACCAGTAAGAAAGGTTCACATCAAAAAAAAAGGCCAACAAGGGCTGATGAGAATGTGGAGAAAAAGGGACACTTGTACATTGCTGGTGGGATGCAAACTGGTTCATACTCCATGAAAAGCTGTGTGGACCCTCAAACTACTGAAAATTTAGTTACCATTTGATCCAGTAACCCCACTTATGGCAATCTACCCCAAGGACACAAAAACACTAATTTCAAAGGAAACCTGCATGCCTATGTTTACTGCAGCACTATTTACAATAGCCAGGATATGGAAACTACCCTAATGCCCTAAAACTGGCAAATAGAACAGATAGTTATGGTCTATTTACAAATTGAATATTATTCAGCAATCGAAAGAGACAAACTGATATTATCTGAGGAATCATGACCTAGAAGGACTCATGCTAGCTGAAATGAGCCAGAAAGAAAAAGAGAAATACTAGATGGTCTCACTTACATGTTGGATGTAGGGAAAACAAGCAAAGGGACAATAAAAGTTAAAACTAACAGACTGATAACAGAACTCAAGCATAAAGCAAGGGAGAGGGAAAGAAGGAGAAACAAGGGGAGGGATGAACACAAGTGATTAGGATGATGGTTCGCAGGTGATGTCATGGTGGGAGAAATTTGGGGTATAAAATAATGCCAGAAAAATATATAATCAATTTTTAAAAAGGGAAAAAATAAAAATAAGTAAAAATAAAAAGGGAAAAAAATAAATGTGCTTCACATAAAGTTGCTGAGCACAGCTTTTTGGGGAACCTGAATGAGGGAGAGCTGGGACACAGGTAAATGCCAATTGTAGTGTGACTTCAGGGGTCTGGGGAAGACCTCTCTGGCTCCCTCCAAAACTCTTTTGGCCTGCTTACTGTCTAAAATTCCTTGAAACTTAAATTATTTTCTCTATAATTGTTTAAAAATCAGTTTGACAAATTTAATATTAAATTCCACATAAAATACTTTATAATATACAAATAACCAATATTTATTGTGTCTCATTTTTTATGGGGCACTTCTGTAGGAGGACTGCTTTCCTTAAGCACTCCACTAGGTTGGATCTTTTCCCCCACTTACCTGTGACTTGGAGAAGTTAAACCACTCATCCAGGGACACACACACAGATCATGGCAGAGCTGGGTCTTGGACTGGAATCTGGTACCTCTGAGGATACTCCATTAGCCATCTTCCTACTAGGGCAAACTCTTGCGTTAATACCTTCTAGGAGGAAACCATGACTTGTATTTTTAGTGTTCTGAGAGGCAGTTCCCCTCTGCTGCCCCACTCTCACCCCTGCACTGCTCCCTGCCTGCTTCTGGGTGGGTGGGTTGTATCCAAGATGACAGTAGTATTGCAAGTGTGACTGCTGAATTGTTTCCATCCCACACTTGACTTCTTTCCTGGGATCAGAGGCTTGTTCTGGTCCCCAAACTCCTGCTACCTCCTTATAATTCATTTCACCCCAGGAGCTACGTTCTGTCCTTTGTGCTCCTACCCTCAACTGGAGTTTTGCTCCTTTGGCCAAATCTGCCAGATTTTGATGCCAATTGCTGTCTTTTTTCCTCTGGTTCCTGCCTGTTGTTCATTATTCTTTCCTTCACTGAACACATTTTTATTGAGTACCTACCACATATGGTAGGTACATATAAAAAATAATTTATAACTGATTCCTCTTAATTCATAATCTTAACTGAAATGTGAATTTGTCACATGACTTTAGAAACCATACTTTGTGTGCTGCTGATAAGCTTACCATATATCTTAAAACTGAGCCTTGGTTTTCTACCATTCCTATTCACTATTGACTAAGGAACTAACAGTTTAGTAGGGGGCACTGAAAAGCAAGGGGGAGGAGTAGGCCATGGTTGGGGCCCAAACATGGAAAAGGGGTGCTGGAACTTTATGTGATCATGGCTCTTTCTTAATACTATTAATCTTTGAAATACATAGGTTAGAGACACCAGACCCTTAGCAGCCCCAAATCACTATACAACACATAGTCAGACCTTTGTATTCCTGAGTTCCCCACCCAACAAATATCTGCAGCTTGTTGAACCATGACTGTGGGAACTGTGGATAGGAAACAACTCACATATAAGTTGACCCAAATTGTTTAAGGGTGAGCTATATTCCCAAATTCTGGCTGGCTGGGTCTAGTCCAGGTGAGATAGTAAGGGAGTGAATCTGCTGAGTGACAGTCTATGAGCCAAAGAGGAGGTAAGATAATTTATATAAAAGGGTAACAGGGAATGACCTTTGGTGTCACTGTTTAATAACATTACCTTACAAGCTGCAATCCTTTAGTTTTACATGTACTGTGGCAATACTTGAATGTGTTTTATCTGAATTTCTGCTTTATTTCTCCGCTAACTACATTTCTAAAATCACCTTTTCTGAATGACAACTCAATCAATTCAATAACATGTAATTTTACACAGTAGGAAACTATTCCCAAAGCCCCCATTCATACTTGTAATTGTCAGCTGCTTTCCTGAATAACCTGTGTGTGTTTCAAAGGCAAGTGATTTTCATCTCCTGACTCTTGATGTGGAATGACTCTGAGTGATGGGCATACTTCTGACTCCAGGCTGAAGACTCTCTCCTCCTGCCCCTCTTTTTCACATGTATCTCTTGTGTATCTCAGAAAGAGTTGCCAGCTCATGCTGCATTTCCCATCAGTCCAGTTGTGTTAAGGAATCATTGGCTTTCATCAGCTTCATTTTAGAAGCTTTCTGAGTTTCTGGGGTTTTTTACTTTGTTTCCTGTGATTTTGGAATCCTGCCAAAGTAAATGAAGCTAAAATGAACATATATACGTTGGCTTTGTTTTCCAGGATCAGGGCAAAGTGATGGAAAGGATTATATTACTACAAAAATTAAGGAGGAGATGGGCAGCACACATTGGTTGATCTTCAGAGTCTGAGGGTAATGAACTGGAAAAAAAACCTGCTGATTGAACATTTGAATCATTAAAAGCTTTGAAATCAGCAACTTTTTTTAGAATTTCAATCTTCTATGATTTGCTTAGCGTCAGTGCTGCAATGCTCTGACCTGCAGGCCAAAATGTCAATCAAAATGAGGAGGATTTTCTCATGGTGTCCTTTGTTTCGGAGACTAAACACTCAAAATAACCACAGTAACTCTTCCAGGGCACCAGAGTGGTCATCATGATGTAGTTCTCCCTGGACAGCCATTGATTTAGAATTTGCCTTTCTCATTATTTGCAAATGACCCTCCAGGTTCAAAAAGATATAATTTGTAGTTTTGTTGAAGCATGAATTACAATAGCATGGATTGCTGGAGTGTAGAGGTAGAGGTAGGTTGAGGTAGAGGTAGGTTGCAAGGCTGGTGAAGAGTCTAACACCCTGTCCCCAGTCACTCAAAGAAAAAGTGCTTTTCATTCATTGTAATTGCATATAATGGGTGAAATGATATGATCTAGTGGTTTTTTGTGAATTGGGGAAATCCACAATGGTCTTGGGAAGAATTATTCTGGAGTGTCAGGCTGCGATATAGGTATGTCTTATTGTGATGACACCAGTACAGCTGTGCTTTCTTATCTATTGATGACTTATTGGGACATTAAGAAACAACTTATTTGATAATCAGTATATAAAGAAAAAGAGCACTCAATATATGTGTCTCCACAGCAAACCATGCTAAAACTCATGCACTTAACTCAAAGGTGATCTGGCTTGGCAAGCACTATCTAGAACTATCGTCTCTCTTTTTCATTTTTTTGGCTTGCAAGTGCAAAGAGCTGAAGTTATCATCCTCAGGTGCCCATTTACATTTACCTCTCATAAAGGCTTAGTTTATTTTAATCTCTTTCCATTTTACTTACTCCATCTTTATGCCTATTTTCTCCCTCCATATACTGTAAACTGGTATCTTTAGAATATGTCATTGAAATGTGTGACTCCTGGATTTATATAAAGGTAGTTCAGTATGTCTTTTAGTTTTCTTTTTTCTTTTTCCACTCTGCATAATTTTTTAAAAATAATTTAAAATAATGATAAATGTGCTTCCATTTCATCCTTCCATTTATCCCAAGCATGTACTCACCATGTTTTGCTTACAACTCAGTTACAGAGGCCATTGTTGGCTTCGACAATGGTGTTATGAGTGCAATTACCATCACAGTGGTGTTATCACTGGCCATCCTGGTTCCTGTGCTGTTTATGTTGGATTGGGATTGCAAGTTATAGAATGATTGCATACTTCTTCTCACATAATAGTCCTAACTTATTCTCTAGAGTGGCTATTCCATTATCCCTGCAACCAAGAATGAATTAGGTGTCCCAACTCCCAACATTCTCATCCATATCTATTAGCATATTTATTAATTATGTAGCGCAACTCTTCAAATATTTATTAGTCATTTGGATTTCCCCTTCTGGGAATTGTTCAATTTTTCCTTACCCATTTTGCTATTGGGTATTTTGCTTTACTCACTAATTTGTTGGAGCTTCATATCTAATTTAGGCTTCCACCTTTGTCATTCTTAGTTGATGCAGCTTTCTTTTGACATCTTTTGTTGAAAAGAATTTTTTGGGTAAATGTTTTACTTCGTAATAATTTTATATTTATGGAATTGCAAAGATATTAGAGAGAATTAGCACAGGCTTCCCTTAATGTTAATATTTTTCATAATTTGGTAAGTTCATCAAAACTAAGGTATTAATATTGGTATGGTAATATTAACAAAACCATAGATTTATTCAAACCTTTTCCCATTAATATCTGTTTACTGTTTTAGGATCTAATTCGAAGAGCACATTGCATTTAGTTACCATACCTCCATTGTATCTTTTGATTTATGACAGTCTCTTTTGATCTATGACAATTCTTTGTTTTATGACCTCAATTTTGAAGTCTTGGTCAAGCATTCTGTAACCTGTCTTGTAGTTTGGACTTTTCTCATGTTTTCTTATGAACAGATTGGGCTTATGGGCTTATGTTTTGAAAAAAATCACAGGAGTAAACTATGTTTCTTGTCCATCATATCAAGATGTACGTACATAATATCAACATGACTTACCATGGGGATGTTAACCTCAAACACCTGCTTAAGACATGTCTACCAGTTTTCTCTATATTTTTTGTTTTTTCCATATTCTTTTCTTGGAATTCATAATTAAGTTCAACCCATTCTCAAAGGGAATAGAATTAAGCTTCACCTTTGCATCCTTCTTATTAAAAACAAAATTGTCTTGAAATTTGCTTCTCATTCCTTGGCAATTATGTTTTCATTCAATCTGGTAGTCTCTTATTTAGTGGTTAACTCACATAAAAGTACTGTGAGACTAAGTATTATTTTACCACCTTACTTTATATTTTCCATTATCATAGTTTCTGTCTGGTCCTACCCTTCTCATCTTTTATTTGAAACTCTCTAATATCTTCAGTCTGTTTTTGCATATTTCATGGAGTCCTTGGATTAATATCTCTTCTTGAAATACTTCCTTCAGGAATGTTTTGGTGACAGGTTTTGTATAAATATTCTGAAAACTTACATGGCTAAGATTATCTTTATTTCAAATTGTGATTTAAGTATCTTAGTAATAGTTCAGTTAGCTACAAAATTCTTATTAGGTTTGAACTTCTTTTCCTATACTTAGAAAATAAATCTGTTGAAGAAAGATTGCTTGAAACAATAAACCAGTTCAGTAACGTAGCTGGATACAAAATCAACACACAGAAGTCAGTAGCTTTTCCTATATATAAAAAGTCAAATAGAAGAAGAAGAAATTTGAAAAACCATCCCATTTACCATTGCACCAAAAAAAAAAATACCTGGGAATAAACCTAACAAAAAACGTGAAAGAACTCTACAAAGTAAATTTTAGAACACTACTAAAAGAGATAGAAGACATAAGGAAATGGAAAGACATTCCCTGCTCATGGATTGGAAGGATAAATATCATCAAAATGGCCATCTTACCAAAGGCAATCTATAGATTCAATGCAATCCCAATAAAAATCCCAATGATATTTTTTAAAGAGATAGAACAAAAATTAATGAAATTCATATGGAATAATAAAAGTCCTCAAATATTAAAAAAGTTCCTGACCAGAAAAAATGAGAATGGAAGTATTACAATTCCAAACTTCAAACTGTACTACAAAGCCATAATAATTTGAACAGCTTGGGACTGGTACAAAAAAAGACAATCAGACCAATGGAACAGAATTGAGTGCCCTGAAATAAAATCACACTTATATATAGTCAACTAATCTTTGACAAAGGAGTGAAAAACTTACGTTGGAACAAAGATAGCCTATTCAATAAATGGTGCTGGGAAAACTGGACTAAGACATGCAAAAAAAATGGACCAAGACAGCTCCCTCACACCATGTACAAAAATCAACTCAAAATGGATAAAAGACTTAGAGGTCAGACCTGAAACCATAATATACATAGAGGAAAACTTGGGTAAAATCTTCAGGAATTACAATTCAGAAATCCCTTTCTGGAAGCATCTACAGATGGCAAAAAAAATTAAAGAAAACATAAACAGATGGGACTACATCAAACTGAAAAGCTTCTGTACAGCAAAAGAAACAACAGAAAAAAAAACTAAAAGAAGCCCAACTGAATGGGAAAAATTTTTTGCCCTCCACAATAGTATTAAGGGTTTAATAACGAAGATCCACAAAGAACTCACACAACTAAACAAAAGCAAAATAGAAAGCCCAATCAAAAAATGGGGAGAACTAAAAAGACACTTCTCCAAAGAGGAAATACAAATGGCCAACAGACACATGAAAAATTGCTCAATATCACTAGCAATAAGTGAAATGCAAATCAAAACCACAATGAGATACCACCTTACACCTAAGAATGGCCCACATCCAAAGAACAGGCAACAACAAGTGCTGGCGAGGATGTGGAAAAACTCTTACACTGCTGGTGAGAATGTAAACTGGTCCAACCTCTATGGAAAGCTGTGTGGAGGACCCTCAAATTAATGAAAATGGATCTACCATTTGACACAGCAATTGCTCTCTTGGGAATCTACCCAAAAGAGACCTCAATGTGGGTACAAAGGGACACCTGTGCTCGGATGTTTACCGCAGCACTATTTATAATTGCAAGGACATGGAAGCAACCCAAGTGCCCCAAAACAGATGACTGGTTGGAAAAAATGTGGTATTTATACACGGTAGAATACTACTCATCAATTAAGAATGACAAATTCGACGACTTTTTGACAACATGGATGTACTTAGAAGGAATCATACTAGCAGAAGCAAGTCAAAAAGAGAAGGACGGAAGTCAAATGGTTCCACTAATATATGGGACATAATGAAAAAAAGAGTAAATAAAAGCCACGAGGAAGAGACAAAACAGGCTGAGCACCAAACTGAAGCACACAACAATGGACAGGAGGGAAAGGGGGTGGATAGGAGGGGAGGGTGTGGGGGGTAAACCCCTGGGATTGCAAAGATGTGAAATTTATATATAAATAAATTAAAAATAAATAAATAAAATAAAAATAAAAAAAAAGAAGAAAATAAATCTGTTGAAGTCTTATATCAGTTATTACCATTGAGGAGTTGGATGTCAATTTCAGTTTTTGTCATTTATAGGTAGTCTTTTTTTGTTTCCCTCTTGAAAATCTTGGAGTGTTCTCTTTGACTTTATGGATGATAATTTTGCTCTAATCAGTTTAGTATGTTCTATGCTCTAGCTTATTTGGAAATGTGTAGTTTTTAATTTGAGAATGAAAGCACAGAAAGAGCAGAATTACTGTTGCCAAGTCTATGGTGTAGGGAAATGAAGCAATGGTGGTCACAGGGAATACATTTCCACTCTTAAGATTAGTAAATCCTGGGGATCCAGTGTGTATCATGGTGATTATAGTTAACAGTGCTGTATTACATAATTGAAAGTTGTTAAGACAGGAGATCTTAAATGTTTTCAACACCAACACATTTTTTAATTATGTAGAGTGATGGGTAGGTTAACTATCCTTATGATGATAATCATTCATAATATAGGCATGTATCAAATTATCACATTTTATACTTTAAACTGGTGTTTAAAGTAATATGTGTCTATTATATCTCAAGAAAACTAGGGGAAATTGAGGACTTGTATTTTCAATTCTTGGAGATTCCTGCTCATCATTTTGTTAAGTTTCTTTACTCTTTGGCCTATTTTTTTTTCTTTCTATTGATGATTTCAGTTATATAGATTCCAGCAAGAGGAATGTATATGCTTATCTTCTGCATCTCTTAAATAGACTATATATTACTTATAACTCTATAGTATAAAATATTCTATATGATAATATATCTCTATAACATTTGTGATAGGTGTAATAACATATATACATGGACAGATGTTTTCTTATTCTGAAGTCTTTTAGATTGTATATCATAGTTCAATCATCTTGCTGCATTTCTTTTATGGATGTTATATATAATTGTACTTTTCAGACAATTATTTTTCTGACCATTTTATTATTGTTTTTACCTAAAACTTTCATGAGGTTATTTATCTATTCCAGCTGATAATGTCTCTTTGGAGAGGATATAAATCTGTATTTCCAGTTTTTGTGAGTGTGCATGTGTATCTGTGCTTGTTACCTAAGGGTGGAATGTTTCTAGTATTATCATCACTATTTAATTTGGGGAACCTTTAACATTAAAAATTTTATTAAAAAACTTGGTGGTCTATATAGTTTGAAAGAAGTAAAAAGAGAGATAGTGTCTATGGGCAAGCCCAAACCATAAAAGCAAGAAGTGTTAAATGACACACTAAAGGGTGAAGAAGGGATCCCAGAATATCTGAATCCACAGATATGCATACATAAACTAAAATTGGTGGGCACCATCCAATATAATTTGTCCAACAGACTTCACCGTTCTAGGAGGTCATTATTGTACAGTACTTTAATATGTATGATGAAACAGGGTATAATGAAGACTTTCTGACTTTAACTGGATAAACCTATCTGCCTGCTTTTCTCTACAAAGCAGGCTACACACTCCTCATTAGCATTTTCACTGATCACCTTTACCATTGATATGCAAACATCAGCTACCAGCTTCTCTCTGCTTTCTTTCCCTCTTTCAGACCTAAAAAGAAAAACTTTAAAACACAGTTTAAACTTTCCACTCGTGGGTTCTTACCACCATCCCCAGCCTTCTCAACCAAAATACCAAACCAGTGCAAGACTATCAGTGCAGA
>PVHY01009013.1:0-58501 GCA_004024945.1 Uropsilus gracilis
AGAAATCATTCTAGCAGAAACGAGCCAGATGGAAAGGGACAGAAACCAAATGGTTTCACTAATATATGGTCAACCAAATGAAACTGCACAAGAGGAGAATGGGGACCAACTGGAGTGGGTGGGAGGGGGAGGTGGTGGGTGACCCCCAGGGATTGAAATGATGTGAAATATAGATAAATAAATTAAAAAAAAAAAAGAATACAAGTTCCAGGTGGAGGTAACAAGATGGAAGGCATCATGAGCAGAGGGGCTGATTTAAAAAAAGTGAACATGAAATTCAAGAGGACTGTGTTGTATCTGAAAGGAAACGGAGACACCAACAGAGATAATCAATTATGAAAAAAGAAGAAATCCAGTTTCCAAGCAACCAGGGCACCAAGATGACAGCGGGACTGAACACAAGCCCAAAACAAAGTTGAGGATATGGCCTTCTACTAACCAGAGGCCCCACTAGCGATGGAACTAACACTACTGGGGAGTGAGTCAGTCACCAGGTTAGGATGGAATGTCACAGATGTGAGAGAACTGGAAGAAAACAATCCAGATCTCCAGTGGGATTTCACATCCAGATTAAAATTCCCTGTCTCAAGTAAAAATAAGCAGTGAAGGTTTTCTTTCATAAAGATAAAACAAAACTCTGCTTGGGCTTAACTCTAAGTGGGATACATAATAAGTTAATAAAGAATTTCAATTTCAACCTAACAAATACCTGGTTGTTAAAAGATAAATCACCAAAAAGGCCATGCTTTCACTTTGTGAGAGCTCCTTCTCAAAGAACATGTCATAATAAGCATATAAAATCAAAGTTATAGTCAATACTACAAGAATTTTTTAAGTATTTCTTTAAATACTTTAAAGGTATTAAAGTATGTAAGGAATATAATAAGTCACAGAAAACATTTTATAAGAGTGGCACTCAAATACTAGAATGGAAAACATTCAATTAACAAAGTAAAAAATTTTTTGTCTATGTATCCATAATGGATCTATACAATACACATGCAATTCCACACAATACAGTTTGTAATTTAAGGTACATCACTTAACATTGAATAGTAACAGAGACTCAGGTATAAAGAATGACATCAGAGCTTATCCAGTGACACAAGATAAAGTACTAGAAAGCTGAGAAAGTTAATGTGGTTAGACAGTTGAGTCACTAAAGATATGGTAACATAACAATGGAATACCACTCAATGACAAAGAGGTGAAGTCTTGCTATTCAGACTATCTGGCTATTCAAGCTAAAAGCCTATGGGTGGAAATGGAGGACCCAAGCAAAATTAGTCAGAAGGAGAAACACCAATCATGGACAATATGGAGAATACCAAGAAACAATGGCACAAATAAACTAAACCAAAATAAATTCTTAGAAATATTACTGCAGAGTTGCACCAGTTAGATGGGGGAAAGGGGAGAAACGGTGAGACGCAGATGGTATAAACTGGGGGGGAGTATAGGGGCTTTGGTGGTGTGTATGGTGCGGTAACATTTTTATTCCCCCATATCAAATAGTGTTGTAGAACCAATGCTACCTCAATAATGACCCTTTGGCAAAAATATCCTATGCTTTATTCTTCATGATTTTTTTATATAAGGGAACTTCACTAATACTTATTCATAAATTTGTCTTCCCCCTTTGGGAGAAACCAGTTGGGGAAAAAACCAAATGCGCTTCCCATGCATCCCACTGCAGGCTTCAGTCTGAAGCCAGCCCTTGTGGAGAGGGGCCATCTTCAACTTTCAATGAATCATGGAGTGACAAATGACTGAACATTATTTACTGAAATGAGAGTAATGAAATACATCAGTCAGCTGCAAAGAGATGCTACCTTGCCATTTCCAACAAATGGACAGACCATGAGGTTACTGTACGAAGAGATATAGCCAGAAGCAGAAAGAAAAACACTGTATGACTCTGCTCCTGTGGAACATAAAGAAACAACGAAAATGAACAAAGGCCTTGGCTCTGATAATAAAATGGTAGTTACCTTCGGAAGGGAAAGGGAATGGGATAGACTGGTTGGTGGTACATGTTTATTTGGTCTTTGGGGCACTGGTGTATACATTCGTTAAGGTGTAAAGCTGCACTCCTGAAACTTACGTCGCCCTAACAAAAATATGTTAAGAATAAAAGTGACAAAACTTAAAATGTGTTTGAAGGGTAGGAGAAAACAAAGGTGCTTTAAGATTGCATATCAACACCATGTGCTCTTTCACTTAATACGATGTATAAAATTATGTCAGAGTGGAGAAAACTAGAATATGTAGTCTATAAATTCAGGAATAAAAAATATTATGGGTTTTAACTGTTTCTCTGGGGATTTCTTGACTAAGTTTGAAACATTTATCGCAATGCAAAGCACTGAATGAAAAGTATTGCATCCTACATATTCCATTAGGAATATTAAAATCAAAGTGCTAAGGATGTTCAAATATTAAGTGATTTGATTTACTATAAAACCTAGTAAAGTTTATTCATCTCTACTCTGAGGTTATAAAGTGATATAGAACTGATTTAACAACCTGCATAAGAAAATTTGCTTCATATGCTAGACTGTACGCTAAATCACAGCCTAAAGCAAAAGGTGCAAATCTCTCAAATACCAAGAGCATTATTGTAAATATTTTACAAATGTTAAGAATCTTGATGAGAATGCTTCATAAATTCCAAAAGTAAACTGGGTTTATTAGTTAGAAGGAAAAGCGACTTAACAGAAAATCTAAAGCCAAAAATAAGTGTTTCAATACCCTCTCAATTCTTTAAATATATACTCAGAGCATGAGTACTACAGAAATAAAGTAATTGTGGTATGAACTATGAAATAGAAGACTGTTGGCAACTCTCCATAAATAAGTCATTAAAGAAGTTGACCTGCTGTATCTTGGTAACAGGCAAGAGGTAACAGAACGGAAGTTAAAATGTGAGGCTGCAGGAAGCAAAAAAAAAGAAAAGAAAAGAAATTAAAGCTGGTGTGTCAACTTCAGAGTTAAGGGATGCTGAGATAGCTGGTAAAACATTACTTCTGGGTGTTTCTGTGAGGATGATTCTGGAAGAGATTGCCAATTCAGTCAGGAGATGGAGTAGCACAGGTGGGCATCCTTTAATCTACTGAAGGTCCAAAGAGTTAAAAGGGTGAGACTGTCCTCTGGGCTAGAGCTGGGCATTCTTCTCCTCCTACCTTTGAGGCACTCCTGCTTCTTGGGTCTTCAGATTCAGAAAAAGACTTCCACCTTCACCCTCACCCAGCAAAAAGACGACACGCAGACCACGCGGCCTTTCCATGAATTACATCACCAGCTTTCCTGGGTCTTCAGCCTGCAGATGGCAGATCGTGGGGCTTCTCAGCCTGTTTAATAATGGAACCAGCTTCTATAATAAGTTTTCTCTTTGTACACATGGGTATCCCCCCCACCACCACCACACACACCATCATTAGTCCTATTTCTCTGGAGAACATCAACACAGTGGATTATGAGTATCAATGAAACTCACTTCCTGAACCAGACCTCAAGTCAGCAGCCACCCACCCTTAGCGGTGTGCCATGCTCATGCTGCACACAACCCTGCAGTCACTCCACCAAAAGTTGCTTAGTGTGAATAGTCAACTGGGGTGTGTGTTAAAATGCAAATTCCTATTCTCCATACCCTATGCCTGCTGACTCAGAGCGCCTGGCAGCAGACCCAGGAAGGACCACTCAGATGATTTCAACGCATGTGTACAACTACCCACTCACCTGAATTAAAGACTTTTTTCTCTGTTATTCCTCAAAATAATCCCCAATATGGTGACTTTTGTTGAAGCTGGGATGCAGGAGAGATTGGAATCTACCTCTTACATCTGGGAACTGCTAAGCTTGAGGAGATGATGCCTGAACAGTGCCAGTCTCAACTCTGATGTCCTAAGCTGGGGTCTAGCCATGGGTTCATTTGGGTCAGAGTTTTTGTGGAAGGCAACTCTGTGTGATGGAGCCGAACCTCAGCAGCCAGCCCTGGACCACTCCTGTAAACCCCTGAGTGACTGCAGGTTCCTGTAGCTGCCATTCCACTTTGCATCAACAATCAGTAATGACCTAGAGTCCTGTTCCCTCCACCCTGCCAGTTCTCCATCTAATCTTTTGTTCAATATAATCTGGGTTTTAAGTACTTAAAGCCCTTTGGCTTTGCATTTTTGGTGAGAGGAAAAGCTCAGAACCTCTAACAGGTTCTGACACAGTAACACTCTAGACCCTTTGACCAGTTACACATTCACTTTCTACCAGAAATATTCTGACAGACTACTTTCTACGCTGATGGTCCTTTCTCTTTCTTCAATTATATGTGCAGCACTGGATCATCTTCCAAAATATTGAATTTATTGTTCTTATGTTATTCCAGTTGTTTATAGACGGCCTACACATAACTAAATCTTTTCTGCCTCTCAGTGAATAAATGAAGAAAAAAGTCCAAGTTAACAGTCCTACAAGTTACTATTCTGATTATGCTTATTTAGCACTTAAGAAAACAGACATTCAAAAACAATTTTGTCTCAGCGCATAATGCTAGCAAATAGTAAAGTTACTATTCAAACCCAGGGAAGCTTACCGTAGTTCTTACTTTTAACTATTATTTACTTAGCTTTTAATCTCTTTGGAGAAAACTTTGTTTCACAATTTAGAAAGGAAACCAGAGAGTATTCCTGACATAGAAGAGGATGTTGATGGTAAAGCCCTTAAGAATACTCATTAGTGTTCATAATTGCAAACGATCTAGCAAAACTAGTAAAAGACAAGATCATGCTTGGATAGAATTAGTAGGAAGAGAAGGTATTTTTATATACGACAACTAGATGCCAATTTCCCACAAAAGAAGGTCTACAGTATCTTTCCAAAGAGATGTGCTTACTAGAATACTAGGCATTTGCCAATAGCTAAACTCTTGGATTTTCCGAACCATCGCTGATAAAAGCTATGTCCTTCCTCTGGAGCCTAGGACCAGGATGACTGAGAAGTACCCTCCTTTCTCAGCCCTCCTCCCCCCCCCCCCCAAAAAAAAAACTCCGTGTTGAGAGCTGAATGCAAGGTACAAAGAAAGGACAAGACAGATGGGCTTAGCTATGGCAGCTAAGGATTGAGTGGAAGTAATGGACCAGACGACAATTTATTAAACAAAGAAAGGGGTTATTTATAGAGAACAGAGTACAATTTATGATGAATTTTAAAGGCAAATGGAGAGAGGGTATAATAAAATTGGTTGACAGGTTAACTTATCGGTTCCTGTGAGGTAACTGGGGGCAAGGGGGATCACTCACAAATTGGTTGCTATCTCTTTAAGGAATTTTTTTTTAGGTAAACATCAGAGGGATGGTGATGCTATCATTCTTTAGTGGTATTTATGTCTGTCCTATCTCCATTTTTTTTTTTAGGGACAAAAGGTAGTAAATGAGGCGTTCCTCATTTCACAGTATGAGCCCAGTCTGGTCTATGATAGCACCTGATATCCCTACCCCACACCAAGGCAAAATTCCAGGAGAACAAGTCTCTCCTCAAATTCTGACTGCAGAACTGTAGCTCCCAGAGAGGTGTGTGGATGGCATGAGGGCTATAGGATTGTGGAGCCTCGGTGGTGGGTAGGTGTAACCACGTACATCTAAAGAGGTGTGAATCTCTGAATCCATGTGGTAAGCCAGTATTACCTCTATTAAAAATATTAAATCCAGATGCTAGAAAAGTGCAGTGTTGCAACTCAAACAGATGTCCTAGTCCCTGATGTTGATACTTCCCTTTCCCTTTGAATGTTGTTGCAGTCTTATTCAGAGGTCACCCACTGCAAGTGAAAGGATTTCCAAGGTGGTGGAATGTATTGGCACTTTGCATCTGTGTGTAAAATGCAGTTCTGACTTTTCTCTCAAGCATCAGACACGGCAAGACACAACTTCAAGCCACGAAGGCTGGGTAAATTCAGAAGCAGCTGAGGAAGAGAAACTCATCTTGAGCCACCTGGAGACTTACAAACAAAAGCTGGCTTTCTAAAGACTTCACAAGGAAAAATGTTTCTGAAGACTCTTGGAACAGTTCAGTGTTGCAAGTTTCAATGCAGAAGCGCAGAACCTTCTTTCCAGGAGTCTCTGGTGGGTTAGTGAATAATTACTGAATCTTTCAGACTTTGCACTGGCAGCTTTCATTGCCAGGCTCAGAGGGAAGTTCAGTCCCAACTTAGTCTCTTTAGTGGGCTATCTGAAAATGACTCAGAAAACCATGCTGCTATCAGGAATTAATAAACATGGTAGTTGCCCACTCTTATTAATAAACACAAGTCTAATTTATTCATGTTTATAAAAAAAATAAAGCTTTATTAACCAAGACTGCGGGAAGCATTTCGAGGTTCTCAACCTATTAGATATCTGGGGAAGTCTCCCCCCCATATTTAATATGCTTAGTCGAATCATCTGAAAAACAATTTACATTTTACCAAGCCTCTAAGAATATACGTATAGCACAGAGGAAATCTGACAGCTTGGTCATACTCAGTACATCAGTAACGCTGTTGCTAGAGATTTCCAGAGATGTTCTCTCCTAAGTCTGGGTTTCTGTGACCTCTGGAGTGCCTCTATCTCTACCCTCCCCAGCTGACAGCAGCGTCTTTACCTCCACTTCCATCTCCCAGGCAAAGCAAAGCATCTGCCAGGCTGTCAATAAAAGAAAGTGCTCACTTAGTAAGTTTTTATTAAGCATTTATGGGTACTACTCTAGGTGGCTGCTGTGACAATGGAGAAAGATTCAATTCAATCTTTAACTTCAAGGAGCTTTCAATTCAAAAAGCTAATCTACCAGTAGACACTCTGAAAATGGTCCATTGGGACAAGTTTATTAGATGACCTTTCACCTTGGTGATATTTTCTGTCAAGGACACAGTAGATAAAGGGATCCTCACAGGCCCCCCAAACACTGCTGCTCTCACTGGGACTAGTTAAGCTGTATTCCTCAACGAGACAGTTCATTTTTCAACTTGGTTACATCAGTTTAACATTTTGTTGTATTTAAATTTACACATTAGGCTCTTTGAGGCTCCCTTGTCAGAGGGGAGCAAGGGGATCAGGCCTCTCAGGTGAGTCCCCCAGGAGGGGGGACGGGGTGGGGAGCTGCTGAGGGGCAGCTACTTACAGCTTGGGCAGTGTCGTGTAGCCCCCAGCACCTAAGCCAGGGGCATGGAAGGGCAAGTGGTGGTCCCTCCAGCCTGCCCGCCCCTGTGCTGGGAGAGGGCGGAGGGGGGGAGAAGGCCCCTTCCATGTCACTCTTATTTCTTACTCCAGCTAAAAGACTTCAGAGGACCCAGAATATGCACAACGCCAACCCCAACAAAGAACAAACGAGGGACCAGACAAAAGTCCAGCCCACAGGCCTGAGATGGACACAGCAGATGGACAACCAAGGGAACCAGTGCATGCAAGACCAGAAAAACAACCACAGAGACACGATGTCACCATACGTACTTCTGTGCTTGATGGGCCAAGCCCCGGGACTTCATTTTGGAGATATATTTCAAGAGAGCAGCACACCCTCCCCTCATTATGGGAGAGGAGAGGATGACCAAAGAGGGGATAATGGGCCCCACATCAAAACTGCAAACTGAAGCAGAGGAGGTGATCTTCAAAGGCCACTCGCAGAAACTTGAACTCAAAGAGACTTCTTGACCAACACTGGCTGGGGGCAAGACCCCCTAAGTCCAACACCAGAGCCATAAGGAAAAGCAGCAAAGCAATGGAGATAGGATTGAATTGGAGAGGACAGGCCACAGCAAGAAAACATGGAGACATCACAAATGAATTTATAACCTGGCCACCCAGTGCAAACTTAAGACTGAAAATGTTCACCTGGACCCAACAACACAGTCCCTCACCCAGAGAAAAGACACTAACATAGGAAAGAGACTACTGGACTTAGCACAGCTAATAAACAACAAAGAGTGGGGTTTGAGAGAATGGAAGGGGTACCAGATTGGGGAGGAGGCACAGAGGTTGTAACCTAAACAAAATAAAATAAACAAATAAACAAATAAATTTACACATTACACAAGAAGCAGACGCTAAAACAAGATGAAACATTCAAAAGACTTATCAGAATAGTGTCTCAAGCCACTCAGGACCCTAGCAAAAATACCAGACAGGGTAACTTCAACAGCAAACATTTACTTTACAGATTTCTGGAGATTGGGAATTTTAAGAGCAAGTCATGGGCAGATTTGTGTTTGGTGAGGATCCACTTTGTCTCATTCCCCACATGAAAGGAAGAAAGTTCTCTGGGGTCTCTTTCTTAAGGACTCTAAATCCCATTTCTAAGGCTCTATCCCCATAATCTAATCATCTCCTAAAGCCCTCACACAGTGCCATCCATCACCTTGAGGGGTAGGATTTCAACATGAAATTTGGGGCAGACAACCCATAACGAGTAAGATGGCAGTGGGCATCCTTGTAACAAGGCATAAATCGGATGGCTGTGAGGAAAAAAAAGGGACGATAACCAACCAGACTTGCAGAAAAGGTTCAAGAAAGTTTGCATCAATATGGGCAATCCTCAAGATAAGTCACCTGCTACTACAGTTCTAGCTTACGCGCCACCAGAATGTGCATTCCTAGTCCTTCTATGCTAGGAGAATCCAAAGATAACAAAGTCTCCAAGTGATTGTGGAAGCAAGGGAGCAGCAGCTGAGCTAATAGGCAATTGTGCTCCATAGGAGATCTGAGGGCTACATCTTCCCTATCACCCTCAGATTGTAAACCAACATTGCTAACAGCTAAAGTCTAGTAAGTTACTGTTTAGTGATTAATGTTGTTCATGCATCAGGTAATTCAACCACGCATTAGTTACCTCTGGTACCATTACAAACAAGGAAAAGTGAGGCACAATTTTCTATGATGAAATGAGATAGTGGCAGAAGTATACTTTGAATCCAGAAGTCCTTACCACCTTGAAAAGTGTGTTAAACACTTTGGAAAAACTCACTAAAATCAAGTTGGTAATTTATTACTAATAAAAGTACTTAACACACTGGAAAAGATTAGCAGCAGAGAGAAATTATAAAAATCTAGGGATAGTCTTTAGCTATTCTCATTCAAAGAGACAGTACGTGTTATGATAGACAATCTGAACAAATTTGAAAAGGAATTCCCTTATGGATCTTATATGGAGAGGGGTGGAAGGGAGGGTGGGAGAAGAGACAAATGGATAATGAATACAACACACAGTAGTATAGGAGGGGGTGATCATTAGAACAAGGAAAAATATAAAGGAAAGCCAGACATTTGTGAATGGATCGTAGGGAGTGGTAATTTTAAAAAGGAGGCCAGGGAAATTCTCACTGAGCTGATGGTTGAGTGAAAGTGCAGCCAGGGAAAGGAGTACCTTGAGGATGAGCATCTGAGGAACTGGGCGCAGCAAAAACAAACAGGCAGGAAAAGGAACATGCCTGGTGTGTTCCAGCAACAGCCAGAAAGTGCATTTGGCTAGAGCAGAAAGCTCAGGTGAAGCCAGAGATAAGATCCCTCAGGGCCTTGCAGGCCACTGTGAGGGCTTCCACTTCCAGTGGGAATGAGATGGAACTCATCCAAGGATGAGAGGGCAGCAATCTGACTTTTGTTATACAAGAGTCACTGGCTGCTTGCAGAAAACAGGTGGTAAGGATGGAAGCAGGAAATTTAAAATGCGCAATGTTGCAGGCTTAGCCATCCTCTACTCCAAAAAATCCCAACAGGAAATTAAATCTCACAAATTAAATCCCACAAAGAATCAGAAATAGAAATGGTGGAAGGTTAGTTAAGGATAGGCTATGTGCTAAAAGAATGCATGACTATGGTCACCAGAATCATAGGCAAGGAGAGGACCCTGACCTCTGTGCCAGGCCCCTGCCTGTCTACTCTGCTGTCCACAGAACTCCTTCACCAAGCCGGAAGCAGGGTATTCATATTTGGTAGGCTTGGGTAGGTTACTCGGGCTGTCAGGAGTTGTTGTTACCATTATTTAACTGGAGTGACTTTCTTTGCATTCCCAGACTCCCCAAAAGAGCCTATCAGATCATATGAAATAGAACATTTTAATCTCAGAAAAGAGGGAAACCTATATCCTGCTGCCTCCCCTTCACAGGACTGGACCCTGCAAATTTCAGTATCCATGTTGCCTTGATAGTCAGCCACCACTTTCCTAGGTCAAAGAGACTAGCAGCAGATGGTACAAGAGGGGGAAGGTCAGAGCATTTCTCCCACACCACCTTTGTTTTAGGGTGCATTTCCAAAGCTCCAGCTCCTGAAGGCAGTCCCATGCCTGGGTATCAATTACCAGTGGGTAGATCTGGATTTTAGGTTTGGCTCTCACTCGGCGACACCCCTTCTGGTAGCTTAGTGATGAATTCCCTATATTAAATTCTGTCTATCAAAACACTTGGTGATTGGTTTTCTACCTAGAGTCTAATGTATTCCAACCTTGAAATATACATGTAACTTCTGTGTTAAAATTAAAATCTTGAAGATCTGAGTATCTCAACTATCTCATTCTCCATGATCCACACTACATGCATATAAAATCCTTTCCAGACTGGGGTGATGGTAGAGAAGGTGAGAGGGCAAACAGAAAGGAGGCTGAAGGATACATATTGCTTCAGTGCTTTGTAAACAGTCACTTATCTGTACCCCAAGGCAAAAAGTCCCAGAGGCCACCCAGGACACAGCATCCAGATACAACACTCCATACCAGCATTGTTTCTGGGAGCATTGTTTCGGGGGAGGAGGGAAATCCGAATGCCATCATGGACCAAAAGACAGCAGACACTCAGTTGCCAAAAATGAGGTTCTTGCTTCCATTTGTCCTGGACTCACAGCACACAAGGGAGAAGTCAGAGGAATTACATGAATTATATTTCCACTAACAAACGTTAGTAGAAAGAAACGTGAGCCATCAAGCTAAAGATACTATGCACACTGATGAAAGAACATCGTCAAACAAGACACCTGAACCACACTGCTCAGCTGCTGAGATGTGCTGGAACAAGAAACGTACAAAGGCACGGGCGCTGAGACTTCATGAGAACCTTGCGGCTCCCACAGCCACTGCAGATAATAACATGCACCGACAATGGTGGAACAGTTAGCTTCAAGTACATGGCGACAGCAACAGGGTCTTTTGAAAACCACTTCAGCTTATATTGTGTTGCACAGGTGTTTAGTTTAAGGGGAATGCTGGACTGACCCTGGAGAAGACAGTTCAAAACAGCTGCAGCACTACAGCTGCTAATCACTTCACTTAATTCAAAACGGAAACATGTCCTTGAAATCACAGTATAAAGGAACATCATGATATTTACATAAGATTTTCAAAAATTAGATAATGTTTACTCACTCATAGGAAAATATAACCCATAGGCACATAACCCATGGAAGCCTTGATGACTTAAAAGCCTTTCTTCCTGAAGAGGAAGTAGTTTACAGATAGAAAGCTTTTTACATGTGACTTTGATCCCTAACTGCTGTCCTCAGGGTAGAAGAGAACACTGATGAGAAAACAAGCACCCCCTAGAGAAAGGGGGTGCCAATTTCCTGGAGGCATCATTTCCTTAGTATCAGAAGTATTCTGCCTGGGAGAAAGGATGGGAGGAATCACAGGAAGTGACAGTCACTATCCACACGTTTATCCTATTTAGTCTTGACAGCAATCCACTCCCCAAAATGTGAAAGGTATCTATAGAGAAGGGAGACTGGAAAAGGTTATTGTCTTATTTCTGATAAGATGCAAATAGCAATAATCTGTACTTCAAACTTGGAAAAAGGACCTTTCCATTCACACAACACTGTACCAGACAGAATTCTGAGAACTTTTAATGAAATAATGGCACACTGGACCAGGATAAGATGTCAGGGACATTGGCCTGTGGCTGAAAGGTACAGGGTGTGGTCTTGATGCCAAGTGTCATGAGACCTAATAAAATTTAGAAACAAGTGAAGTCACGGAAACAGGGAAAAAAACTCCTAGAAAGAAGAGTCTGAAGTGTTTTGGATAGAATACCAAGTATGGAGCAAACACAGTGGTCACTGCATCAAGACTTCAGGCCTTGATAACTTCAGAAATTTCAAACACTTTTCATCCCATAAACTTCTCAACAAACATGGTCAAGGTTAAATTTACTCTGCTCCCTGTTGGCATCCTTTCAGTGGCTTCTCCCATTCCAAATCTCATCTTGTCTGCTTTCCTCTGGTACAGAGACTAGTAAGGAGGTGGAAAAAAACCTAATTAAAAATAGCCCAGCCCTCTCCACAGTGGTGGTTTGCCAGTACGAGAAAGAAGTTGAGACTGCAGAGACACTTCTTTCTAAAATCAAGTCTTTCCTGGTCAGAGCCCATGTCACTTCCTTGTCCTGTGTGGGGAAAAAAATAGCTCACCTACAAACAGCTGAGAACAAACACCTCACATGAGGGGTGAAGAGTAGGAATGCAGGTGGCAACTTGATGATGTCATCATGGGGCGACCCTACCATGGTAGCCAACTTGTTCTTGTACAGCAATAAATATGCCCAGTATGCTACAATTAGTCTGTTGGGTCAGCATCTACAAAATCCTTACTGGAATAGCCCCCCAAATCCTTTTTTGTCTCCCTCATTTCACATCCTGGTAACAGAATCCCTAGCCCACAAGAACCACCAAGAGCCTATGAATAAGCTCTAAATCCTCATTCACCTCAGAGCTTGTTTCTCAGCCTGTTTCCTAAACATTCTGACAGCCCCTTTTATTTCTCAAGCTCACCAGTTCCCTCAGGCTCTTTCCTCAGAAAACTTAAATACCAAACCCTTCCCTCCCACCAGCCTGCAATTTCAGACACACACACACACACAAGTTACCTACACACACACACAAGTTACCTAGACACACACACCAACAAGAACTTGAACTGCTAGCTCCCAGCTGAGTTCAGAAGAACATTCACAGAAACAGGGCCAAACAATGGAAAAAACATGAGTAGAAAGCAGGGCAACTAATATTTATCAAGTCAATAAAACATCTGAATTAATCAAATATACAAAATAGTTGACAAACTGGAGAACAGTCTACATGCCTTTGTGTAAAAAAATAAAAGAAACCAAGTATACAAAGGTATCTTTAATATTCAAAGTTGGTAAGGCAGCAGTGAATTAGGTATTCTTACAAACAATTCACAGTAATACAACAATCTATGTTCTAGAGAATTATTCGATGTCAAAATCTCAAAACACACAACTAGTCTCAGTCTAGGAATGGTGTGACATGTATTCCTCAGTCTCCGAAAGACATGTATTCTCAGATGGACACAGTGGCAGAATGTTAAGCAAATTATGCTATGTAAAATGAAGAGTAGTACATCAAGTACTGGGAAGAGTTTCTGGAATAGGGAAATATTCAGCATATATTGGAACGAATTGCTCAGAACTCACTGCTGTTACTTCAGATCAGATTACGAGTATCTTCCCCCTCAAGTCATCTGCATGTTTCTGACTTTACTGGAAGCACATATTTCTATATGCAAAAATATATACTTAATTCTGGAGGTTTGGGTGATCAAGTCATCAAGAGACAGTAAAAACAGAAAAAATGAATCAGAAACTCATGAGACTATGAAGTGATGACAACTTGTCATGACCACACTCAATATTACTTGGGGAAAGAAATGGGGTGCCAGTACTCAAGGCTTCCCAAGGACAGGTACCTACTCAAGATCAATAACCTCTTTGGCACTTGGCCAGGTTATGACAGTTTATGATAACTTAAAATTCCAATCATGAAATGCTGACCCCTTTGAGAGTTCCTATTCTAATAGTTTCTCCTACAATCCTAACTTCCTTTACAACGTCATGCTGAGAAGCCCCTCAAAATGTATAGTCCATCTCATCCCAGAATTCAACTGGACTAGTCACAGCATACCGTTTGTTCTGCAATAAACTCAGGTGTTCTTGACTCCATGAATCTGAGAGAGATTTAAATAAGTGTCCTAATACTAGCCATAAAAGTTTTTACTTTACAAGGAAAAATAAAAAGCCCCCAATGAGAAGCACATGAAGGAAGAGTTTCCAGGGGAGCTGACAGCACAGAGTTAAAATTCAAACATCATTTACAAACCGAGTGACCTTCAGCAGATTGCTTACATTCTCTAAGTAAATACAGAAATAGAAATAAGATGAACTCGAAAGTCCAAGACTCAAGTGTCACAGCTTCCTACTCATTTCTTTTCAAAGCCATTATGTGTTTTATCCCTGCTTATTAACCTTCACACTCTGATGAACAACATTTCAGAACCTGTGAAACATTAATATTTCTGGCACATTATGTATAGTTGACGTCTTAACTATATAATTTTGTGAAGGTACTGAGACTATTCCGCTGCAAGGCCTCTGAGCAGCCATATGTAATTCAGAAATTAATCAAAACATTGGGGGCCCAGTGAGGTCCCTGGTGAGAGAAGGTTCATGTATATAGTGCCATCTGTAAGCAAATTTGAAGAGACGTTTAATGATCAATAGTTGCTTCCTAAAATATTAAACCATTCTCACGGTCACATGTATGGCTCGGGGGTGGGGGGGGCGACACAGAGAGAACACATAAAGAAGCAAGCAAGGGCTTCCCTCTGTGTTGTGAACTCAACACAGAAAGAACCACCTGCTGAAACCATTACATACTGTTATGGCTGGGGAGGGAGGCTTCACCAATCAAGCAGTTTCTGCTGGAGTTACTAATGGAATTCGGGTCTCTCCTTGCCCCTGGTGCAAACCTTGTAAGATGATTTTGCAGAACATACACCTCATTTCCTCACTACTCCCTTACTGATTTGCTCATAAAGCTGCTTAAGCTGTTTAATTTAACTGGGTTTTGGTTCATTGAAAGTTTCTTCTATTTTACATTAAAGAAAAATATCCCAAAGACTTTTATATAAATGAATAGACATGGCAAGTCACATTTACATATGGTGAAAAGAGTTGGAGAATTGGAGAGCTATCTTAGACCCTTTCCTTTTTTTATTTCTACTTTAAAGTTTACAGTGACTGGCTAATGCCTCAGGGCAAAGTAAAGCTGAATGCGCCACAAGTTTCTTTACTCCAGCCAGATGTTCATATTTCATTAAATCAAGGTCATTTTCAAGTCCATGGGCTTTATTCCAGATAAGCGCTCCAATAATACAGAGAAAACAAAGAGAAAATAAATCACACAAAAAAGGAATATTTTGATTCTACCAACAATGTAAATACAACATGTTTGATTCTTGCAGGTAAACATTATGTTACTCAGTACAGCAAAAGTCAAAGAGGTGGAAAAAGAGAAAATGGTTTCCTTGTCAATGACAATCGGGAAAGGTCTGACAGGAAAGTATATCCAAATAAAATTTTTCTAAGATTTATAGGTATGTTAGTAAAGACTGCAGGGATGATTTCAAGATGTCTTACCCAAAAGAAAGCAAACCTCACCCTTTACATTCCAATACTCCTTCACCCAAGTTCATAAAAAATGTCCAAGAGTTGAAAAACATGCTCAGACTCAGACTGAATTTCACCAAGTGCCTAGCACAAATTTTTTGAACTACAAGAATGCAACGTCTTTGAACTTCCTAATAAAGACAAAAATGTTAAAAGCATAGAAGGAAAAAACATGGCATTTAAAAACGAAACTACGTTTCAAACTTCTCATTAGTCACGCCTGGAGCTAGAAGAGCATGGAGTAACACCTTTAATGTTCTGAGCATGATTTCAAGCCAGGCACGGTGTATTCTGCCAATTTCCCCACCATGATGAAATGTTCAGGTCTGCAGATTCAGAAGACTGATCACCAACTCTTACAAACGGTACATGTGAAAAAGGTCTCGAAAAAGAGAATAAGGAAAACAGTGTCTCTGATGCAAAAGATCATGAAAAGAGACAACTCTCAGTCTGCTGCCCCAAAGATCAGAATTCAGAGTAAGGTTAGAAAGACAGCTGAGTGTTACCCCTGGGAATAGAGATTCTCAAACCTACTCTGCTGATGCCCTGAGCTCCAGGTGGACTCACCCCAGTGGGCCATCCTGTTCACTACTGGGAAGGCTACCAAGCATTTTAACTCTTCAGCTTCTCTCTTTGAGCTTCCTTTGTTCATGTGAGTCAAGCACAAAACCAGAGGAATAAGTGTGGAGCAGGGAGATGTACTCTTGATTTCCACTCTGCCATGTGGGGTTTGGCAGTGACTGGATTCTTTGCCCCGAGACCCCAGTCCTATTCAGACAGCCAGTCCCCACAGCTTGAGTTCCTGCCCACAAAAAAGCTGGTCTCATTTACACGTGGGACATAGGGAAAACAAAAGGACAAGAAAAAGTTAAAACTAATAAACTGACAATGGAATTTTAAAGCATACAGCAAGGGAGCTGGAGGGAGGAGGAAAGACGGGAAGAGGTGAGCACAAGAGATCAGGATGATGGTTCTTGGAGGACATGGTGGGAGAACTTCAGATATACAACAATGTAAAAGTTATATATGTAAACAAAGAAATAAGTTTCCCCCTCTTTTGCCCATGAGGCCCAGGCAAGTAAGGGCTTCCCTTTGTCATGAACTTTGACAGCCTCCCCATTAAATCTGCCAGACCCTCTATAATTGCTGAATTGTCTCTTAGCTATTTTCTACTGGGTCCTAACTGGTAGGCAGCACCCTAGCCCTGGTTTTTAAAAGAAAACAGAAAAGAAGCCTTTTATTTATTTTTTTTCTTTATATATAAATTTCACAACATTTTAATCCCAGGGACTTATCCCCCCAACCCTTGTTTCCATCCACCCCCCCCCCTTCCCTCCTGTCCAAAGTTGTGTGCTTCAGTTGGTGCTTAGCTTGTTTTGACTTTTCCTCAAGGCTTTTGTTTATTTTCTTACTATATCCCATATATTAGTGAAACCATTTGGCTTCTATCTTTTTGACTTGTTTCTGCTAATAAGATTTCTTCTAAGACATTCCATGTTGTCATAAAAATCATCAAATTTGTAATTTTTAATTGATGAGTAATATTCCATCATGTATATATACCACTTTTTCATCCAGTCATCTGTTTGGAGCATTTAGGTTGCTTCCATATCCTTGCAATTATAAATTGTGCTGCAGTAAACATCCGCGCACAGGTGTCCCTTTGTACCCACACTCAGGTCTCTTTTGGGTAGATTTCCAAGAGAGCAATTGCTGGGTCAAATGGTAGTTCCATTTTCATTAATTTGAGGGTCCTCCACACTGTTTCCCATAGTGGTTAGACTAATTTACATTCCCAACAGCAGTGTAAGAGTGTTCCTTTCTCTCCACATCCTCGCCAGCACTTCTTGTTGCCCGTTCTTTGGATGTGGGCCATTCTTACAGGTGTAAGGTGGTATCTCATTGTGGTTTTGATTTGCGTTTCCCTTATTTCTGGTGATGTTGAGCAATTTTTCATGTGCCTGTTGGCCATTTGTATTTCCTCTTTGGAGAAGTGTCCTTTTAGTTCTTCTCCCCATTTTTTGATTGGGCTTTTTGTTTTGCTTTTGTTTATTTGTGCGAGTTCCTTGTGGATCTTTGTTATTAAACCCTTGTCACTCTTGTGGAGGACAAAAAGTTTTTCTCATTTGGTTGGGCTTGAAAGAAGTCTTTTATAATACAAAAGTGAAATGTACAGTGAGGCTATATTATCTGCACAAACATTTTCAAAAATATAGACCAAGTGGAACAGAAGTAAATTAAATAGTAGAAATAAAATTTCAGTGTGTAAATGCTAGGCAGAGCCGGTCTAGACGATAAATCAGTGCATGCATAAGGAAGATGCTGGAACATAACGGAAATTAAGCAATATTTAACTGTCATCAACATCCATCTGTATGTTTGACATTTTGGACAAAGGGCTAAATAAAATCAAGAATGTGACAACTAAAATGAAGGCTGACACTAGCATCCTGTATTAGAAACAAACACCACTTCTATTGGTGACATTTTCAAAATGGTGAGCAATTCTCAGGGAAGTTCTGAGAAAATAAAGCTCAATCATTTCTCAATTTACCCAGGAGTTATTTATATTTCTTTTAAAAAAAAGAAACAAAACATAAAGGCAAAAATACTTTATCTTCAATTCATATGAAATAGTTTATTTTTTTATAAAATAAGAATTATGCTTTAAGCTCAAATTGCAAACTACTCTTTACCCACATAAATGTCCAATGAGACATTAAAATCTCACAGAGAATAGTGAACAGTCACTCATCATGCTTTTCATACTTTCTCCAGGTCTTTCCTGGATACCCTGTGCTATGTACAAAGAGGCTACTCCCCAAATCACTGAGAAAACGAAAACATTTGTGGAATTGCTTTTGAATATCCACTTAGGAGAAATACACTGTTTTACAATTTTGAACAATTTAGGAAGCAACAAAAAGATGTGACATAGGGAAAGTGAAATCTCAAGAAAAAGCATACCGTGGGGTTTTATAATAAAGAGTAGCTACCCACCTTAGGAGCATACTTTCTACACTGGAAGAAGTCTGGATGCAGGTGTTCTTGGCAATGGTTTCAGATTCAGTGGGTCTCACCTCAGACCTGTGGAATTCCCTCAGTATTTTCTTCCTAATCAAGATGCTTGTCTCTTGTCCATGTATCAGAAGGGGTGGGTATGTCACTTAAATCACAAAGCTAACTGTAGGTAGGAACTGTTATAACAAGTTGAGTTTAAAAAATTAGCATGAACATTACAAGTTGTAGTTCACTTCAGACATGTACAAATCTAAGCCAATGTGGTAGTTTCCTCTCCAAAAGTTTCCACAGCTCCTGGTACCCAAGTTCCTTCAAAGGTGTGGCTCTGCAAGCCTCAACAAACAGCCACCATCTTCTCATCCCATTAACTGCTCTATTATGTTATTCCATCCTGTCAGAATGGACAGGAACCACTTTAAGGTCTATAGAGTTGCACACATCACTCCCATTCTCACCCTGAGAATCTTCTGGCCCTATCTAACTGCAAGAGATACCGGAACAGGTATCAGACCCTAGTTGTTCCCCAACCAGTAACACCTCGAATAATCTGTAAATCACATACTTGTTTACATTCCCTGTAAGACTCACTTTCTTTCAGAGAAATAGGTCACTGGCCCATCTTCCTAAATTCTATAAAGACCAAGCTTTGCTTGTACAATTCTTCATAAAGACAAATGGTTTCATGGGATGTGGTCCTATTCTCATGTAGGAGGAAAAAAAAAACCTAGTATTTCTCAGGTCTGTGTTCTTGACCAATATTCTCTATGTGCAATCATGTTCAGTCTCTTGGTTTAAAAAAAAAAAAGGTGGGGAAAGGAAGGAGGAGCAATAATTTTCAACTAAGCAGTCATCTGCTTAACTAAACATTCTATTGCTAATAAGAGAACATATTGACCTCTAGGTAAATAACTATATTCCAAGTAAAAGTAGGATGCTTTTGTGGAAAAGCTTCATATCCCAACTTTGTCCTTTCTACAGGAAGTAACGGCAAAAGTCTAAATGGTTTTAAATATATTTTTAAAAGATGGCTAAAATGGTGGAGGCATCTTACTTCAATCAACCAACTATTCTCCAGAAGAATTAGAAACAGTATTTAGAGTAAACAAGAGCTCTGGGAATGGGAAGGAGCAGGGCAAAGGAATTGGGGATTTTTTTTTTTTTTTTGTAAATTCCACATGTTTGGATATTTAACCACTAGACATGTATGTTATTTCATTTAAAAGAGCTTAAGTATTTTCAGTAAGTATGCTTTATGCTTAAAACACTACACAGATGACCCATGAGCAATGAAAGCAGATGTTAGGGACAAAAGTCTGACACACAGTTGGAAAACAGTAATTTCTAGTTGATCCTCTGAATACAAGGGATTCAGAGCGATGTGATCAGGGGATTTAGACAATGGTGATTTACTCTGCATGCAGAACTGAATAAAAAAAAAACTCAATGTAGACCCTTAAGAGTTTAAACCATGTTGTTCAAAGGGGTCAATGTATAATGCTCTTTATAATGCATTTATGAACTCATAATGTTGAGTAAAAACCTGCATTCACGTATCTCACTGGCTATTCGACCTAATTGACACATGAACTGTCCCAATAATCTATTACTGGTCTTCCTGCTTCCACTCTTACCCCAGAGTCTATTCTCAATAGCGTACAACCTTAAGAGGGTGCCTTAGTTGTCATGTAAATACATTTGGAGTTGTGCCAAATAGTAAATATTGGCTAATCTCAAAGATCTTTTGAAAAATCTTGATTAGATATTTTTTGTTGAACTTGCTAGATTTGTCAGTGGCTTCCCATACTTTAACATCCTACCACAACCTAAAGAACTTAAGCTGGCTGCCCTTGCCTACTTCTCCAGACTCATCACTTCCCACTTTCCCATCCACACTCCAATCTAGCGACCTTAAAGCTCCTTGCTGGTCTTCGTAAGAGTTTATTTTATTCCATCTCAAGGTCTTTGCTGCTAATACTATTTTCCCCCCAAACCCCACCTTCATGTGGCTCACTCACTAAAATTCTGCTCAACTCTCAGTTCTTCAGAGACTATTTTTGACTATCCTACCTGAAACAGCACATGCCAAACCCTTCCCAGTCACTACACCTTGATATTCATGTATATGCTAATCTTTGTGGATTATCCATCTCTTCTACCAGAATATAAGCTTTACGAGGGTGACCTTAGTCACACCTATACACCCAGTGCCTAAAATAATGACTAGCCTACTATGTGTTCTAATAGCAATTCAACATTTGCTGGCTAAATGCAACATGTTTTACAGAATCAAACATTTTCTTTCATGAATGAAAATGAGAAAAATGTAAACACACTGAGGATCTACTATACACCAAAAATACCTACTGTGTTACTTTTCATAAATTGTATGTGATATTCAGAACATCTTAAACAAGTGAGTCACCTTACAGAAGAGATGCTCAAGAGAAAACAAGGAAGAGCAGAACTCACTTTCTACAGATAAGATGCTAACAAGACAGAACACAAGTGGCCAAGTCAAAAAGAAAAGGGACATAACCGGGCACGGTGGTGCATGCCTGTATGCGACAGCCTGTAGTGTTGCGGCTGGGACTGGGCAATCGCAGTTCAAGTCCCACCAGAGGCAACATAGCAGACCTAGTCCCAAAAAAACAGCTGGGCATGGTGGCGCTGGCCTATAATTCCAGCTACCTGGGAAACAGGGCGGGGATTGCTTGAGTTCAGGGTACCACAGGCAAAGTCTGCGGTTCTGTGGGTAAAAATAGCGAGACCTAGTCTCAAAACAACAACAACAAAAAATAAAAAGGGACAATGGAAGAGGAAAAAGACTAACATCAAGATAAAAATTACATCAACTTGTGTTCATCCCACTTTCTCATTTCTATATCCCAGCATTTTCATAAGCTCTGAGTTTAAATATTTACAATTAAAATGGAAAAACCAACTTAGAAATTCCACAATTTATGTCAAAGATTTGCTGTTTGCAGCATATATATACTGCTTTATAACCACTTTTGAAACATATGCTCAACACCAACAATTCATGTTTATAAGAAATCTAGATTTACATATATTTATACTTAGATAGCATCTCCTACAAAACACTCAACACAAAGAACACCACAGTTGTGGGAGCTGACCTGAAATGGGGGACCCATGGGGCGAAAGCACCCATGGGCGAAGCTCTCTGCCCCCACAGGAGGGGTGTTTCTGGGAGCTGACCTTCACAGGGGACCTTTAGGGCGCTGCCCCCAGACCCCAGCAAGGGAGTTGTTGAGGTCATCCTCTGATTTACTAAACAATTCTAAGCAGCCCTGTGGTCAGAGTATTTCCCTAAAAAAGTCAAAGCAAATCCTACTTACCTTGGTGGAGTCTCAGTGAAGGAATAACAAAAGATTGTTTTGGAATGCCTTTGAGAACTTATGTTAAAATATTTAAGTTTCAAAGCAAATCCTATTTACCTTGGTGGAGTCTCAGTGAAGGGTTAACAAAGTAAAAGATTGTTTGGGGATGCTTTTGGGAACATTATGTTGTTAGTTAAAATGTTTAAGTTACACCTAAGATAAATCTGCAATCTGTTGATATGTTAATTGCATATACTCATAGAATGCTGATGTAATTGCCTAAAACACTATATATATATATCCACGAAAACCAAATAAATCGCAGCAGATTCATCACCCCTTGAGTGTGTGTCTGTTCGCCAATCGCCGGCCCCTGTGTCTTTCCTGCCCAGCTGAACTCTGGTCATCCTCGGCCTGCACCCTCGCCCGGCCGGTCCGTAGCACACAGTAGCAAAGCAAATGTGTAATAAGTAAGAAGATGAAAGGCTGAATTTAGGGTTCAAAACAATTTAGGAATACGCTGACCCATTTCAACTGCAAAGATCCACTCACATGAAGATTCTCTAGAAGATGGATGATGTAAACATATGGTATCAATAGAGTACAATAATGAAAATGTATTTTCTCATTATTTGAAGCTGGATTTTAATGAGAAATGCAATATACTCCTTAGAAGCAGCAAGGACCATATTAGTCTATTCCATTCCCTGAAATGTATACAGAAGATGTTGAAATGTACCGTAACATTTGGGCTGAAATATTTAAACATCTCTGTAGAGACTGATGTTCTTTAAATTTTTGAACCTGGGGAAGCAACTAGTTACCTTAATACTTAATGTGCTCTCAGAGTCGATGCATTCTAACAACCCTCTATATGATTAAAACAGTGGCCCAGAATGTATGTATTTGAATCACAGAACGCATGCTTATTGTATGATTCCTCAATGTTTTTTTCCTTTCACTTACTTTAAGAATATAGTGTAACATGTATAAATCATCCCATGCTTTATGTTATTAATAAGGCTTCTGGTCAATAGCAGGCTATCAAAAGTTTTGAGAAAGCCAAAAGTTGTACATAGATTGGCTGTGTGGTACTCCTACCTCCAAACTCAGGCATCAACTGTAAACACAAAAAAGTTGGATTTGAAGTTATACCTAAAATGAGGTATTAGAATCACCAATACTAGGGTCTTGTCTCTATAGCTATATCCAATGTTCATTTCCACCTATTTTTTCTTTTCTTTTCCTTCTTGGAGGAATGCAACTGATGATTTGAGACTAAAACAGTCATTTATTTTACTTTTTAAAAATGTGTATATACGTAAATATGGGTGGGGAAGTATGTATGTATGTTTTATGGACATTCATCAATATCAAATAAAATACCAAGTAGTTTCATAACATTAGACAATGCTGAATCTGTTCATATATACATTTTAAATGAGTCAAAGGAAGTTACTTTTCACTAAGTACTGTTACAAATCTTTATAGATGACTGAGAGGCTGGCATCAATTTCTGGTAGAAATGAAGAACAAATGCATGGAAATATAAACTAGTCAGTAAGATAGCAATACTAATTACTAACATATAACAAAACTATTAATCTTAACATCAGTATACAATTTGTTATTTAAGCTTCAATGCTAATTACATACTACAATAACACTCCAGTGAATCATATTCTTTACCAAAGAATTAAAATATTACTGAAGAGAATAAAACTCCAACATTTGATTTTTTTTAATTACTCATACATGTTGGTTCAAGGGGAAAATCTAAAATATTGAGCAAAAATTAATTTCATAATAAAATAAACATGCCAAACTGAGGTAAAGGTAAATTCATAGTCTGCACTTTTTCTTACTATAAAGCAGAAAATAAAATAATCTAATCACCTTACAAAGTACTTGAAAGTATTGCCTATTTCTTCCTTAATGCAACAGAATTTTACACTTAAATTTTGAAGGAAAACAAGAAAAAAACATGATTCATAAAACAATTTTAAAGTTACCATGTGTATTTGTAAAATCAAGATTATCTGGCAAAACTAATCACTGATTTTCAAAATGGAAAGCTTTAAAACATATGTCCAACTTTTTGAAATCATATGTTTGAATCTGGAGTAAGGAAAAAGTCTAATAGACTTTTAAAATAAAAATTGAAAGATTCTGAAAGTGGTTAATTTGACCAGTAAATTCTGTCAGAAGTCCAACTTGACAGATACTTCACATGAGAAAAATAACTGTTCTAAAGCACGGAATACGGTTAAAATATTTCTTACTGAATATATAATCCCTTACAACTAAGCCTGTGACATTAACAAAATAGAATAGAACTTTATTGAAAATAGGCATAAAGATTAAGTGTAGGGAACTCAAAATCAAAGGTGTATTAAAAAGTGACCTCATCGGTAGTAGCTACCCAGGAAACGAATTATGGTTTAATAGGAAACCTATAATCTAATGTGACCCATTAACAAAATTAGACAAATATCTCAACTGAAAATAGATTTGATAACATGTTACTATCTAGTCCTGATATTTTTCTATTCTTAATAAAGTAGAGTAACAGACAGTAAAGAACATCCAATACTAGTATATCAGTAAGATTTCATAAGAAAAAACTGCCTACCCTAAAATATTAACCATAGAATCACAAATATGAAATAGTAAAATATTAAAGCATTCTTAGTAAAACCTTCACCCACCACTGGGAACAAACTGTTCTTAACATTGTCATAAGCACAGTGGAGTACAAACAGAAGACAAAGCCACTGGAGAGACCCAGACAAAAGTCATCACCATTGGATGATTCGATGCCCACCTATAAAAACCCAGAAGGATCAGGTGAGTGATAGCTAAACCAATAGCACAAAGTAATGTGAGGTTATCAATATTTAAAAACTTAAATTGTTTTTTACTTAGTCATAACAGGAAAAGGTAAGTCACAAGTTATAAAAGCTTAGAATCTTGATTATAAATGCAAGTGTATATATAATGAAAACTAAAATATCACCAAGACATACGAGGCTTACCTATGTGTCTACTTTCTTAGAAGACTGACTATTAAAAAATATTTCCCAAACAGACCTAAAATGGCAGTATCTAAGCTGGAGCACATGTTCGTAAGTAGGCACTGTAGTAATCATTTTACAGTTACCATCCCATTTTTCTTCATTTTTTAAAGTATTTATTTTTTCACTTTTAGTTTTAAAACAATTTTTTCAGCCTATAGGATTTCTACCCACAGGTACAGTCACCACAGATTACCTATCACCAAAATGCCCAGTCTTCCACCACATTATTCCATTACACTATCCTTCTCTCCCCTATCCCTCTTCTTTACTGTCCTCTTCCTCGCATTCCCCCTTCCCTGCTGAGTGTCTCAGATCTACAGCATGTTTTCAAGGGTCAGTCTTAGTTTTTGTTAGTCTGATTTCTCCAGATTCCACATATAAGTGAAATCATCTGGTATTTATATTTCTCCTAAATTACTACACTTGGTATAGTCCCCTCCAGTGCCATCCATGTTGTTGCAAATGAAAAATGTTTTATCTTTTTTGATCATTGAGTAGTAGTCCACTGTATGTATGTACCATGTCTTGATTCACCCATCTGTTTCTGGAGCACTTAGGTTGTTTCCATATCTTGGTTATTGTGAATGGTGATGCAATAAACACAGGAATGCAGGTTTCCTTTTGAATTAGATTTTTAAGAGTTCTTTGGATAGATATCTTAGAAGGAAATTTCTGGGTCATACAGTAAATATATTTTTTCAGTCCTTTGAGGAGGAATCTCCACACTTCCTTTCTCCACACTTCTTTCTGGACAAATCTACATTCCTAACAGTGTAATCTTAAGAATTTTGAAGTCATTATCCTCACTTAAAAATGAGAGAAATGTCAGGAGCCAGAGAGAACATTTTGCTTCCAAAATGAGTTAGTCCTAGAAAAGGATGCACTCAGTCCCCCTGAAGTGACAGTTACCTGCCAGTCAATATGGCACACTGGTGAATATTTTTTTTCAGAGGGAAAAGAGCAGAATGGTAAAAGAAATGACACAAACTGGAATGAACCTCATGAGATAATATATAATAACCAGAAGTCAAAACTTGTAGTACTAACAGAAATGAAAACAAGGTTAATGAATGATAATAGGTAACGAACAAATGGATATAGAGATAGATCTACATAAGCTATATATACATGATTTAACATTAGCCCTTGAGAGTATCTCTGCTTGTTTTGTTCCCCCACCACATTCTAAGAACAATGGAAAATTTTAAACTCACACAACTGAGACTCAACAAGCATTTAACCAATGAATTAGTGAAAGAATGTAATCTGGCTCTACAGTTTCATAACTGAAAGCTAGATGCAATCAAAACTTGAGATTACAAAAACAGTTTAGCTATTTGGGAAGAAATGTCAACTCTGCTGCATGTGGGAAGTTAACTGGTCAAAAGAGCAGGAAGTTTTAAGAGAAAGATTAAAGTTTATAAGAACAAAAAAGACAATAAAATGCTCTCCATGCAACAATAGCTCAGCATATTGATAAAGGGTTCATAAGTAAAACCAAAATCAACAGAAACATGGAAAATGACATTAAGACCACACAACACATTCACCCTCAATCAGAGAGAGCAAATTAAACATCTCAGCTACCAGACTGGCAAAGACAGCCTTTCAGATATTCATACCCTTTTCCCTGCTAACATTTTCAATGTACAACTGCATCACCAGCTTGAAGGTTACAAAATGAAAACATGCAGACCATGTAGTTTACAAGGGATGTGATAAAAAGTTTCAAGAAGTAAAACTGAACATCAATGATGCTCTACCAATTAGAAGGCTCCCAAATGCAAATCAACAACTTCAGCTATTAATGCAATTGAAGGAAACAGGAGCTGTTCCTCAAGATCCCTCCAGTGTTAGAATTTTGGAGACAGAAAAATATCGATGTGGGCTTAGGTGAACTCTACTTTTAGTGTTAATTTAGGTTTTGGAAAACCTTGCATGCATTACTATTGTATCCACTGAGGAAATATTCTGATGACCCTGTAAGACTTGATGAATGGTGTTCTTTAGTTCTGCATTATTCAGTATCGACTCCAACAACTTTGAGATTTCACTATATTCTGCCTCCATTTCATTTAGTAATGGAAAGTAATACTCAAGTTTATCCTCAGCTTCTAATATTTTCTGTTGCTAATGCAGTTTTCTATCCATGAATTTATAATAAATTACACACTTGCAAATGCAATCTAATTGCCTCCAGTCTATCACCCAATATCACCAAATGAAAGACCTTTAAAGTCTAATAAATATGCACTGGCCTTCTACTATATTCAATGACTTTTAGATCATTTGGATGTTTCTGTTCCATACTTAGAGCATCACTATTACCATTCTCATAATGTGGACTATGGATTCTCATCCATTACAGCAAATACTTTCACCCTGCCTGGGTGAAATGAAGCTATTTCACCAGTCCATTTAAAACTGTGGTTCTCAGTCTCAGAGGTATACTCGGATCACCTGGGAAGCGCTAAGACTACAACCCCAGAGACTGATTTAATTAGTCTACAGTACAAGATAGATAACAGGGTTTTTTAAAGCTCTCTGGGTGATTGTAATGTGCAGTCCAGGATAAAAATCATATATTTTAGAAGTCATATCAAGATCCTTAACTTTAATTTAAACAGTGATCATAAAAGAAAATGTTAGAGTTTAGATAATTCCATAAACAGAATTCTTGAGTACTCAAAATTCTAGGGAAGATGTCATTTGGTCCAATGGTATGCTATGGTGTTATCTCACTCTGAGTAGGTTCAACTCTAGAAGCTAAAGAATGTCAGAGAGCCCTTGGGATTATCACCACAGAATTTTTAATAATGAAAAGGGGGAAGAAAAGGAAGCAAACAAACAGGTACTTTAGTTTCTCGTTCTAATTCTCCCTTGCATTCTCATGGCACTCCACTCCCCACATTGACAATGCCCTTTTACTTTCTCCTAGGCCCAGGAGAGCCCACTCATACGTGCACGCTATTGGGCCCAGGTGTGTACAGTCATGAGGATCACGTCATACCACAGGTGCTAGTGAGAGGTTAATGGTGGAAATAGTCAAACCAATTCATTTACCCTACCTATGTCCATTACTTGCAATATTAGATTTTAATTGAGCCTAAAAGTGAGATTGCCAAAGCACATGAGTACGCAACCCACCTTCATCTGAAATGCAGACGAAAAAGGACAAACTCCAAACCTACCTCCCTTGCACAGGAAAACTAATTTTCCAATCAATTCCCAGACCTCATAACCTGAAAGTCAACATTTTGTTCTGAAGGTCTTTAAGACTTTACAATCCTCTACATATTTTATGAGTATCCAGATAATGGGGGCAATTTCCCAGAAAAAAAATGAAGAGGAAAAACACACAAATACAATATTTTTAGTTCACTTTATAAGCAGTCATTATATATCACAATTACAGCTGACTTCACTTTCGAAAGCAGCAAATGCCAGTATCACTTAATCCGTTTGAGTTCTCATTAGCACAACTCATTCCACCAAATTAAGTGCTGTGGTCTCAAGATACCCTGTGGAGGGTTAGCTCAGCCAGCTGAAGCAGCAAACAGCCACTCAGAAGTGCATTTTCCAGTCTAAGGTTGTACTCTCATGTCTTCAACTCTGTCCCACAGGACTAAGACTTCCTTCAGAAGCTGCAGATAATATAACCAGTCCCTTCTGTATTTGCACCATGAGGTACCAAAGCTCAAGGAATGCAAAGGTTGAATGATCCTAACTCCCTAAAAAGGATGCTTTTTCAAGTTTACAAGATCTGCTTTTGGAACTTGCAAGAGGCGAGACTTGTCTGGTGAGGCGTCAACATGGCTGATCTGGAGGTTTCAGAAAGGGCCCAGATGAAGGGGCACTTTTAAGTCACCAGTTGCACCAACAGATAATACCATTTTTATGGCTATAGAAGGGTGGGAGGAGTTCTGGAAGTCTTAAAGCATGATTAAGAACATTTGTTTTCATATAATAGAAGCCTCTGCCTTTATTTCTCCTCATTCTATAAATGTCACATCCGTTGAGAGATGGACCAAACCTGTCACTTCTGTGCATTAGGCAGGCATTAAGTTCTTACGTTGTGCTGTGCTGAGAATATGTCAGCCACCACCAAATCTTCTGCCTCCCTCCCCCCCATGGGGCAACAGAGCACCCAGGCCCAGTAACTCGCCATGTGTTTCTCAGCCTTCAAGTCTGTACCATGCTGTCTATAAAATTAGCTCTTTCTCTGAATATGGGGTCTACCTAAGGAGTTAGAAGATTAAAAATAAACCAGAAGGGACTACTCTTTTTCAAGAGGGACAAAAACCAGAAGGGACTACTCTTTTTCAAGAGGGACAAAAACCAGAAGGGACTACTCTTTTTCAAGAGGGACAAAAGTAGCCACTTTATAGTGGTATAATGCCAATTTACCCCCAGGTTCTCTTCCATTTTCCCTAGGGAGTTTACTTGCCTACCATCTGCAAGCTCACAGTATTACTGTATACATTTCTCAGAACTAGTGAGGAAAATTATGAAGAGTGATGGGAGTGAATATATAAAAAGGTTTAAGGCCCAGCTGAGTGTGACTACAGTGTCAGGGCACCTAGAAACAAAGACCATGCGTATACAACTCACACGGAAAGTTATTAGGTACCACTATAGTCTCTGAAATGTCTTCATTATGTCGAATTTTAAAAAAGTAGTTGGGCTCCTTCTCAACCCCTTTTAATAAACTGAATAGAAACTAAGACAATGAATAGAACAAGTACTGACTGAAACCCATAGATGTCTTACAAACCTAAACTATTAGCACTTTAAGCCATGCAGAGCTGGAATATAATTATAAACAGACCAGTCAATAAACATACCTCACTTCTTCTGTGGTCTTTATGTTTGTAAGATTCTCCCTATATCCTCTAACCAGCAAAGATCAGTCTTATTTCACCTGCTTCACCTCAGGGCCTCAATGCTTCCTGAGGTTCAACAAATCGCCTTTAAGTGATAACCTATTTGTTTCATCTGTGCAGTTGTTTTTCTAGTTTCCACACTGGTCCCATCATTAACCAATGATCTAGAATCACTCAAAGTTCATGTCTGCTGTTAGATTTTTCAGGTCAAGGTAATCAAGGTAAATGAGCATCAGGTTTAAGACTATTAAGACTGAGGTCACTTCACCTCTGGCTATTCCTATTATCCATGTTCCCTGAAGAAGTTTCATTTACAGAGTGTTATGGAACTGGTAGAGTTTTGTCCCAGCTGTATGCTCCATATTCACCCCTAGAACTTCTATACAGCCATCAGTAGCCAAGTAGAGTACTTGACTGGCGTAAGCTGACTGTTACTCTCCTCTCAGTTGAACTACCTCAGCCAAAAGTTCCAGACAGGCAAGTGTCTTTAATGAGGTTATGCCTGAACTTATGGACAAATCCTTACTAGTTCTGTGAACCATTTTAACTTAGTAAGAAATACTGACAACGCAGCTCAGCTCTGTTTAAAACCTCATCAGTCCTAACAAGAAAAGGACCCTGACTTCTTTAGAGACCAGAATACTGGCCTCCAGGATAAGACTCTCATTTCAGTGATTTCCTTCATTTCTAAAATGAGGACCCATTTCAAACCTCAATTTCTGAGTTCTGAATTCTCAAAGTTGTGAGAAGTAAGAAAGCAGCAATATGCATTTCAATGACAACAATTTAAGCTATTAAAGCCTTTTACTAGATGTCTGATGACTTCAAGATACAGAATAAAAATATACAATGGATTAGTGATTTTGCAATTATCCTGTTACTGCTCTTATATAACACAACAGTATAATTCAAGACTTAGATTTTGGCATTAATTATTGGCTTGTGCATCAATTTCACGAGAATAGTTAAATTCCATTTCATTTTGTCCTAGGAGGAAAACTGACTGCCAAGAACTGCTCCAGCTCTTTTTAGCAAGCAACCTGCTTTAAAAAAAAAAAAAAAAGAAAGAAATAAAAAAAGGTGGGCCTTCTGAGTAAGGGAATACTTGGGTTAGGAGATCTTACCATCAGATTTCCAAGCATCCCAAATACTTTAGTATAGAATACAAGCAGCCTTTTGCTTTTTTGTAGTTTGAAATTGTGGTAATGGCCACATGAAGTTCTAACTAGTCTCCATAGTAATGTGAATGCACCTGCTTGCTAATTCAAATAATTTCGGGAGAAACATTCTATTTAAACAGGAGGAGTGAAAAGATCTATACTATTTGAACAGGCTTGTTTTATTAACACAATGCAACAAGTATGTACTGTATAAGTCAGGTACTAGTAATTGACTTTTTTGCAAACTCCAAGGATAATATTCTAAGCAGGAATCAGCTTTACTACACTAAGTTTAAATGCCAGTTTAAATGACAAAACTTGAAACTAGGTGCTATTCATAAACTTTATATGACCATATACTCCAATATGTCAAAAATTACACTTCATTTAAAAAGGCTACTGAACTTGAAAGTCACTTGACTTGCAGATTTGGGAAGAGACAACAGAAGCCACTGCAGGAATGGATTGAAAGTATAGTGCTCACATGAGGAGCAAAACAGGCTTTCAAAGACTCCCTAGGGCACTTAGGAGACCCTGGAGAATGGTGGCTTCGATCTCTCCCATCGTGCCAATTGGCTTGAGAGCAGGAAATGCTACTCAGATGTATTCTGTGCTCCACAAGAGTGGTTAGCCTAGAGGATCTCAACATCTTTTATTAAAGGCTCTGAATTACCTAGAGGGCTGGGTACTCGGATGAGCTGCATCATTAGCCGCCAGCTATGGAGCATTATCCCACGCGCATGCCCAGAGAATGACCTGAAGGAGCTGCTTAATGTCGATCTTTTATAAGGATTTGGGTCGGTGGGGATGGCAAAAAGACTGTCTACCCCAACTGATACAGTGTCTTCAAAGTCAGTGGAAAAGCTCTTCAAATTTTTAAGAAATGTCTCACCTGCTGAAGTTACTATCTGGGAGCTAATCTGTGCATTTAGGCATCTCCTAAACAAGTTACCATCTCCACATCTCCCAAAGCAAGGAGACCTGGTGCAGAATTCCTACCCAACCTTCTAAAATGGGCCTTCTTTTAAGAAGACAACCTTAGACATTTTCTATTGAAACAGTCGTCCAATTAGGGCAATTTGAATCGCGATCCTTGTCTGCCACGGATCATTAGACCCCGGGGTCTTGTCTTAAGGACAAGCTTAGCAGACATTTCACCAGCAGAAAATTCCTTAGCGCTTGTGTAGGAAAGAGGCTAGGAGGAAGCTTTTCTTTACCAAGTGCTTTTGCACCGAGCCTTATTTTTATCAACAGGGTGTTTCTAAGAGGCCTGCAGGGACCTGAATGACCCATGGCAACTCTACTAAGCTTCCTGCCCCTTCCTCAGAGTTTGGATTAGAAGTTCTGAGTTATACAGCAGGACAGAAAACTTGTCAGTTGAACTTTGCTTATAATTCACCGAGGGAGATTGCTACCTTCGGTCCTAGGGAAGACTTCTCTAGTCTAGATAATAGAACACTGCCCACTTCCACCTGGCCCGCACTGGCGCACACCGACTCAGACCCTCCGCAAACCCAGCTAGCTGCAGCTAGCAAGGGGCTCAGGGATGCCTCTTGTTAGAAACTGAGCTTGACAGAGGAGCCACCTAACTGGCCAAAGCTGAGCCCGCCGGGCCGGTGCGGCCGACGCTCCAGCTGACCGCTGGGCTCTGCCAACGCCGGCAAGACGGACGCGTCGCACACCGGATTCCCAGCGGGCTGCAGCGCCGTCTCCCCCTAAGACTCCCTGGCCCACAGAGCCTAGTAAAAACAACATCCTGCGTCGAGTGGAAGGACAGCAGGCAGAGCCCCTGAGAAACCCCCCCGGAGGAAGCAGAGGGGCCGGGACGCGTCCTGTCCGTCCGGCAACTCACCTTCTGCTGCCTCCGGGCCATGTCCGTGGGCTGCTTGGCGTTGAAGGGGTAGGCGATGCACCGCACCACGAAGACGTAGAGCTGCATGCGGATCCTCCGCTCCTGCTCCTCGTCCAGCTGCCGCTCCGGCTCCTCGCGTCCCTCGCTGACCACCGAGGGGCTCGGGCTCACCGGCCTGGCCGCGCCGCCGCCCGAGCGCCCCGGCGCGTCCCGCCGCCCTTCCCGAACCGGGGCCGGCGGCGCTCGCTGCGAGCCGCTGGCCGCCGCCAGCCCATCGCGGCTCTCCTCTTCCAGCCCCTCGTCCGACTCCTCCTCGCTGGAAGACGGGTCCAGCATGGTGCTCCGGGCGCCCCGCGGCCCCCCGGTGCCTCGCGCCCGCGGGTCGGAGGGAGCCGCGCGCTGGCCGCCGCGGCCGCAGAACGAAAGGGAAACTGGCCTGAGCTTTCCGGACACGTCGAGTTAGAAACGGGAGTGTTTCCTACTGCCCGCGCCAGGGGCGGGCGGCCTCGCCGGAGGAAGACGAGGCGCGCCGCGCGGGCCAGCTGCCGGGATTAAATAGGCGGAGTTAGCGAGGGGGTGAGTCCGGACGCCGCGGAACTGCTCGGTCCGCGCGGGCGCCGCCCGGCCCGGAGTCCGCGAGCTCAGCTGCGGGAGGCGGAGCGGCCCGGGCGCAGGTGGGGAACCTGTGGCGCCTACAACAAGCAACACGTGGAGTGGAATGTTGGGGAGCGGGCGCCGGCCCGCGCAGTGCGCGTGCGCGCGCCGCCGCCACCGCAGCCGCCCCGGGCCGCTGTGCCCCGTACCCAGGTGCCCCGTGCCCAGGGGCTCCCGTGCCCAGGTGCCCCGTGCCCAGGTGCCCCGTGCCCAGGGGCTCCCGTGCCCAGGGGCCCCCGTGCCCAGGTGCCCCGTGCCCAGGTGCCCCGTGCCCAGGTGCCCTGTGCCCAGGGACTCCCGTGCCCAGGGACTCCCGTGCCCAGGGGCTCCCGTGCCCAGGGGCTCCCGTGCCCAGGGGCTCCCGTGCCCAGGGGCTCCCGTGCCCAGGTGCCTCCGTGCCCCGGTGCCTCCGTGCCCAGGTGCCCCGTGCCCAGGGACTCCCGTGTCCAGGTACCCCCGTGCCCAGGGGCTCCCGTGCCCAGGTGCCCAGTTGCGCAGGGGCTCCCGTGCCCAGGTGCCCCCCGTGCCCAGGTGCCCGGTTGCCCAGGGACTCCCGTGCCCAGGTGCCGTGCCGTGCAGTTTGCCAAGGCTGCGAGCTCTTTGGCTTATTGGCCCTCCGTGCGCGTCCATCTGGAGTTGCATGGCCTGCTGTGACCCCACTCCCCATCTTTTCTCCCGCCAGCTTTTGGAAGATCGCTCAGATCGAGGGTGAGAGAGCGACCCCGGGGAGCGGCCCGAAGTCTCCCGGACCCAAAACTAACGCTCAGGGTGGAACCCAGGCCCGCCCCGGTGAGGTTGGCGCGATTCATCGCCAAGTAGCCTTCGGAAGAGACCTGCAGAAGTCTCTCTCACTCTGCTCGGCTGCTCTTTTGGCGCCCATGCTGAAGTCCAAATGGTAAAAGCCAGAATGAGGTTCTTGAAAGAAAACAAAAAGCCAGAACCGTGAGACTCTTCGCTTTAAACTGTTTTTATTCCCCGAGACGCATGGGCAAGACAGATTTTTCTATTGGCGAAGTGCCACGCAGCTCGGTTATTTTCCGGGTTGCGATGCGGTTGATGCAGGACAGGCTGTGCGGTGTAGGCACTCACTTGAGCGCGCTCAGTGTCCAGCCCTGTGGAGGGTGGCGCAGCGGGTGTTGCACCTGGGCACGCAACGCTGGATTCCGGCCTCCAGTGGGCGTCCGGTAGCTAAGCCCGCAGCCTGTGTTTAGCTGCGCAGATTTCTCAGTCCCAGGGCAGCAGCCAATTAGGAGTTTCTTTTTATTATGGTTCTGGTTCTGGTTCTTAATTGTGACAGAGGGGAAACAGGCCAGGCAGCGCCTTCAACACACCCTACAGCAGTCAAGCTGACAGGGAGGCGAGGAAGCAGAGGCGAAGTACTACCGGGCAAATAAAATCACTGGCTTGTCTTACCCCATGACCAAACAGCAGTTTTAGCTTTTTACAAACCACTTTCACAAGTAGGTGCACAGAGGGGCTTTCTCTTCTGCATTTACTGACTTTCTTTCTAGATGGGGTTAGAAGTCACATGGGCATGGGCAAACCTAGCCTGTTTATCAATCCCTAGCGAGTTCCCACAATGATACTTGGTGGTCTGCTGGCTGATCTCCAGCTACCAGGGAATACAAAATCTTAAAACTCGATGTACTTAAAGACTGTTTATTTGTATCAGGTAATAGATGTTATTCATTTAAGTTATAATACTTATATAAAAGTACAGTGTGTAAGGTTTTGCAAATATGCTCATCTAATGCAACCACTAAAGTAACCTTTGGAGACACGTGATTATTGTGAATGTTATTACCATTTACATGTATGCTTCTGTATCACGTATTGCCCTAAGCCCTTTACATATATGAAGGTGTTTTTTTTCATTTATTTTCAATTCGTCATATAGATGAGGAACCTGAAATACTGAGCCCTCTCTCAGGGACTAGAACAAGGATTGAAAATAACGTTCTAGTTCCAAATGGTGACATTTCTATTACGATTTGTTTGATTAGAAATCAACACACTAAAGTGTATGGTGTTTATTAAACTAAAATAAGAATTAAAGTACAATTTAAATATAGCAGCTGTATTGTCCTTTTTCTTGTCAAGGAAAGCTGTAGTTTTCAGTTTTATTAATTAGTTAATATTACTTGATGTTTTATATGATTCCCTGCCTTAAAAATGTTACTGAAGAAAAAAAACAACTTTGGGAATCTCCTAGAAAACATCTAATATTTTTAAAAATAATATGTAATATGTTTTTTCAATGAAGATGAAGCTGGCCTAAAGGGCATAAATTAAAGAAATATCAAAGAAGCAACAAAGAGAATATTTAAGAATTTCATTAAACATATTTTGGTTAAGAAACTAACATGTTAAAACTATGCTGAATATATTTAGAAAAACAAGTCTTAAATTTACTGGTTAAAAAATCATAGACAAACATTTATTTTAAAAAACAGAAATATCAAGATTGCAATCTGATGATTATTCTAATTAATAATCCAGGAGATAATGAATACAAGGAATACCTCATTCAGCATATGTAAGGAAAGTCTTCAGGGTACTTTGTGACCTAATTGTGACCTAGTAATCTTTAATTAACATCTTCAGTTATATGCTTATACTAATATTCATGCCAAATTTAGACCTTAAATACTATTTTTTTCGTGTTTATCACATCAGATTATGTCCTGGGATAATTGAATAAAGGATGCCCAATGTAAGATTATCATTAGATTACAGCAGTTTATAAATAAAATACCCTTAAATTCATTCTTTCTTTTACTAGAATTCCTTTATACTTTTGTGCAGATGAGTATAAAAATAAACTTAGGTTATACTGCTTTTTAATGAAACACCTCTAATGCTAGGGAAAGATGGTTGCACAGTAATAGAATAGAATATAGAATGTGTTTTGGCAATAATATTTAAGGAAACAGGTGTGTGACCTGAATAGCTATGGGTGGTCTGTTTTCTAGTCAAAAATTGATTTGTGCATTTGTCCTGAAAGAAAGGTTTTAACTCTTTCAAGTCACAAGTGAAATCACTCTTTCACTAACAGACCCTTTTTGGGTACCAATTTGAAGCTATACACTGGACAGAGTAAGTGAAAAACAATAAAATTTCACTCTAGTGGGAATGCATATGAGACAAACATGAGTACAATAAGAAATTATGGTAACATATGCTCTTGTGGTGATAGAGGGGGAGAAATCATGATATCCTTTAAGTGTTTTGGACGTGGGCAGTCTATTATTTTTTGTACAGTAATAGCTAAAAATATATTACAACAGAAGAATCTTTTCAAATGGAAGGAGTAATTTGTGCTTAGTTGATGGATCATAGGTGACATGGTGGTGGTAGAACCTTGGAGTTTACAATGATGTAAAAAATAAATATATGTAATTAATAAAATGTATTTTTTTTAAATCAAATGGAAGGACCAGTGGGGAAAACTGTCAAATCACAAGTCTAGTTAATAAAAGAAGTACACATTTACAAAAGTAAGGTAAAAACAGCAAAATGTTTGAAACCTTAAGATAAGTGCTTACATTTTGTGAAACAATAATCCTTCTGGCCACTTCATTTAAATTCCTATCCTCCCTTTGCTTACCTTTTTCTCCTTCTGTTCAGTGAAAATTTGGATCCTAGGAGAGAATTGTTCTGGAACCCCACTTTTAGCAGATAACAGGTAAAAATAAATGCAGTTAACACAAATAAACCAGTATGTGAGTAATACAAACTGACAGATACAGACACACAACCAAAGATATAGTGATATGTTGTGAACATTAAATAAGATGCTACATGCAAAGTACTAATAGACTACTATCTGGTATATAGTAAACATTCAGTAAATGCCACATAGTTGTGGTTACTTTATAACTTAGTTGGCTTTTAGTTCCCAAAACTATAGGAACAAATTGTACATAAAATAATAAATGGTTCTATGATTTATTTTTTGGACTTTACATAGCTTAGAATTTGCATTTCTGAATTGCTAGCCCTGTGACAACCAAGTGAAAGAAATTCCCAAATCTGTGTTAAGATACTTCATTAAGACTTTACAGACTTCATAATTTTTATAAGAAAGTTTAAGACTTTTATAAGAAAGAAAGTAGAAACTATCTTCTGTTCCTATTCAATGGTTTGGATCTTTCATTTTCCATTTATTTAAAGAATTTGGAGGATAGAAATGTGTCTGTGGTGAAGTACAGGGAAGAAAGAAAAGCAGGAGCATATTGCAACCTATGTACTTAAAATGTCATGAGAAAAGCCTCATGTTACTTCCAGAGAGCAAATGCATGTGATGATTTGTATGGTTTCCTAGAGAAACAGGCCGGCCTATACAAAGATGAGTGTGTTTTAAGTTTTAACAGTCACAAACTCTGTAACCTTTTTTGTGGGGATGGATAAAATCTAGGAATCCCACTCTTAAATGGACAAAGCAAGAAATAGAGCTTGTTTCTTGCTTATAACTTGGCTGCTAAATTTCTACCACTCAGGAAAATGTATTTGATGCCACCTCCATATCACGCATGGTACTAGGACACTTGTAGAGAGATTACTACAGTGATAGAGCAGAATGTGAACCATTCTCATTTAAGAGATGAGAATTCTACTACTGTAAAAAAAAATTGCACCATTTCAACAATAATAAGCAAGGGAAATAAACTAAATTGAAGGACAGCGCTCATTGGAGAAAACTATAGTCAAATGACAGTAAGTGGAAAAAATAAAGATCTTTATTTATGATTTGCTATTACTCCGATCACTAGTAATGAGTAACATTTTCAGAACCCATCCATATTTGTAAAGTTATTAAGGATCTCAAATATCTTTTTTATATAGGTTATTCCTATAAGTATTGCTAATTTGGGGGGAAATAAACAAATTGTAGAAATAACTATTAATTCACTTATAAATATTATAAAATTGATTTATAATAAATTACATATTTTATGAAAAAATACACTTTATTTCCAAACTAAAATGTTGAGGGGAGAAAAACAGCATTATTTTACATGTCTGTACTTAATAGAATTTAATAGAATTCAAGTAGTATATCAGCTCCTACATTCAAACTGTTGAATATATATTGGTTTGATTGAAATAGATGGAAAACAAAATCACATTGATATAGACATGTAATTGAAAAAAGGAGTACTTTAATAGTTTTTTGGACATTATTGTGAATATTTTTGATCAAACAAAAAGCTCAACAAACGGTAGTTTTTTAAGGTTCATTGTAATGTAAAATCTAAAGTCCTAGTAAAAAAGATTTTACCTTGTGATATTAAAAATAAAACATTGTGTTTTGAAGGAATATTTTACTGATATGATTTTTTCACAGAATTCATCCATCACTTGGGAAACACAAATCCATCCATCACTTGGTTTATTGGCAACCATGTAGATCATTCAAAAGTTGACACATTTTATGTCCAAAATATTACTTTTGTCAATAACTACTAATCTTATCAAAATGTCATTTTTTGGAAAACTATGAAGCTCACAGTGATACAGGACTTAAAAAAAAATTCTAATTTTTACTCGACAGTTAAAATTTTATGCCAAAGTAAGTTTTCCTTCAAGTGACAAGTTTCATCACTTTTGAAAAAAAGTACGGCTAAGTTTGATTCTAACGTCTATTGTTTTCTTGAGTAAACTCAGTATCCTTTGGAAAAGCAGCTTGTTCAGCTTATACCTCAAATAGTTACAGGTTCCCATTTCACCGCACAGGATATGTTTGTCATATAACCTTCCCAGTCCAAGCAGCTACAGCATTGGTTGCAGCAGATAGAGAATGTCAGAGCCCTGAAGTAATCTTTATAGGCCTTGTAATAAAGAGTGGCAAAGAAACAGCCTCTCAAGCTTTTCTCTCAGGTTCTCTCTGCTTTCTGTTCCAGTGTTCTCTCTGCAGTTCCCACAGCCCCAACTACTCTGCCCAGGTGTGCCTATTTATGCATGCGCACACACACTGGACCAAGTGTATATAATCATGGGGGGGCATGCAATGGCACAGACCTGGTCACAGAGGCTAATGGCAGAAGGACAAAAACCTTTATTATTCATTTACCCTACACCAGGCATCAAGATTTGAAAAAATTAGTACTTTCGCCCGGCCTGGTGGCGCATGCCTATCGGTGGCAATCTAGGAAGCCATGGCCGGGGCCAGGGATAGCAGTTCGAGTCTTGCCAGGGACACGTAGCGAGGCCTAGTACAAAAAATAACTGGGCATGGTGGCGCGTGCCTGTAATCCCAGCTACCTGGGAAGCTGAGGCTGGGGATTGCTTGAGTCTGTGGTACCCCGGGCAACGTGAGCCTGCGGTTCCATGGGCAAAAATAGCATGACCTAGTCTCAAAAAAAAATAATAATAAATAAAATAAAAAATAATAAAAAAATGAGTACATTATATTGCTAAGCACAAATATTCTTAATGAAATAGATCTTTTTCTGTGAATAGATACCATGAAGAACAAGGTGATGAGAGTTTAGGGGCATTGCCTGATGCTACAGCTCGAAAAGGGGTCCACCATTGCTTCATAACCACCCATACAGTGTCATACACAGAGAAAAAGATGGGAAACTTCTAAGTAATATGAAAATAACTTCTCTGCTACACATACACACTCGACAGAAGCCAGAAGCCAAAAGGATTTGAACTTTGAGGATCACATGTTGACGATCTTTAATCTTTAGTGTTGGGTTACTAGTTTTACTATTGTATAATTAGCATGTGGTGACTTAGACAATATTGTGAAATACTTTCATCTCCACCTCATTTAAGGATGAAGTAGTTATTCACAATGTTAAAGCAACATAATCCATAGAACTTACTATAGTCAGAGGATAGATAGATTGAGAACATATTTTCATTTCTATTTTAAATTTCAAGGTTTCTATTTTTTTATGAATTTCAATGCAACCTGTCTTTCAAAATGAAAGCAATATTAACTAACAAGATTGTTCTAGAATATTAATAATGACAATAATTTTTAAATACTGCTCTCTGTTTTATAACATGACAAATTTAACCTCTTTTATAGTGCTTTGGATCTGAATTTAAACAAAATGCTTTTACTGAAAACCGATTGTATTTCTATTTCTCTGAAGAAATCCAGAGAAATACTCATAAAATATCCAACACCTAAAGTGAACTTTAGAATGACATTGCTGTAGATGAGGAATCTAGAAATAACTTAGTTTTTTTTTAATGTTTAAAATGTTAACAAGATTGTATTTGAAACAAAATTTAGAAATTAAGGACTATATTATTTAAAAAATTACCCCTAATGAGAACTTTACTCATCAGAGTCTGTACTAATATGAGGGTCAAGCAAAAAAACTATGTTTTTGTAGTTAATATCACATTTTTATATCTCACTCAAAAATAAATAACATGAAATTAAAATCTATATAAAAATAAACCAATAAGAAGCCCTTTACTTACACATTTTTTTAATATAAGGGGAAAGTGAATTAAGCCCAAATAGCCAACCTTTGGGGTTATTTGGTGTGTCTGTTTGTGGGGGTGTGTCTGTTTGTATATTTTTGTGTGTGTAAATAAGATTCGCTGTAGCACAAAAACTTTCACATTTTTGTAACTAAGTCCCTCTCTTTCACTTGTAAAAGTATCTCAATGAAATAAATGAAATACTAAAATGAAGATAATGCTATTTTAGACTACAGAGCATGGATGAACTCTCCAGCAGTCCAGAATCACCTAAAATTGTATACAAGCCAGGTTTCCATATAATTTTTCCTAAAGAGAATTTCCAAAGCTTTCATCATGAGTTTAAGAAACAAAAAAAGTTAGGAACCACTGTATCTGATTTTTTTGATCCAAGTGGGGAAAATCTACACCTTATAAACTACATAAATCAAATAATGCTCAGACTCCTATCTCATAACTTTGGTGAAATAATGATTAAGACACAAACAATATATCCATAACTATACCTTAGTAATTAATTGGGTGTTTTTGTTTGTGACTTTCTGTAATGTACCTTACATTGATTACATGGTATTCTGCATTAAAATAACTAAAAGAATTACTACCTTGTGTTTCTTCAAAAATTTATGAGTCTAAAATCTGAAAATAATGTACATAATAGACTTATGAAGACACTTAAATCCTAGGTAAACACAAAATAATTTCTTTTCAATTATACATAACAGACAGTTAAATAGGCTTATTATCATACCTCAATTTCTTAATACATTCTAGAATGTGTGGCTCATTGATAGTAAGCAGACCTATTCCTCATTAGTTATTTAGATCTAAAGCAAGGTGATAAAAGGTTTTGTTCCAGTGCCTTTTAGACTGACTGTGTTCTGGACTTAATGTTTTATTTCACCAAATTATTATTTTGTATTAAAATCACAACTATTTATTTTCCATACTTAGTAGAAATTAAAATTTTGAAAGGGGAAAAGAATTGCAAATCACAGTTTGTGCCTTCATTTACCATGACATTAAAAACATTGATACATACACACACAAGCACACATATATGGTTCCACACACACATGTATATTTGAGTTATTTAATACTGCATCATTTTTTCTTTGTTACATTAAAATATTTTCCTCCCCATTTTTTTACTGATAAAAAGTTCCATTCCTAAATGTAAAGAGATTTTTATATTTCCAAATTTTACAAACATAGAACTATCCATAAGATGGTGCTGTATCTTTAATTTAATTTTGTCAGGTACTTGGAAAACTAAAATGTATCTATTATAACTGTAGTTAAAAGACTAGAGTTTAATCTTTAATAAGTCTGATGTTATAGAGATATCAGTATAAATATAATCAGAAATTTTACATAACTTATTTTTCACATATTACATAATTCCTAGTATACCTTTGTCCCAGATTTAGTTGTGTGCTCTAGGTGAAAAAAAAATAATTGAGATTCTCAAATTAATTGGCATTTTCTGAATAGCCATTTTGCACACACCATACTGGACAGATTAAACAGTTGAATTTTATATAGCATCAATTTCTACCAAGGTCAATAATTGTCTTTAAAAGTTCTTTGTAACATCCAATTCAGTGGAAATTAGAAATGACATTGCATGCTAACAGTTTCTTTCAGATGTTGAAGAACTGAAGAGGAATTAACTCAACCATTTTCTATACCTAGTAAGACCATTTGCCCAGGGAAGAAAAGTAATTTAAGATATATTAAATATATAATGCATTTCTGATTTAAGGTGATACAGTCAGGAGAAATAATATTTCCCATTTAATTATCATTGATAAATGCTGAATAAATGGAGTACTTAAGAGTTGGATGTAACATCCTTTATCCATTATGAATATCCTTTTACCAAAGGGATAGAAACAATCCTAGTGGAGGTGATAAGGTGAGAGAATTTGTGTTAGTGAAAGGAAATACTTGTGTTCTTAAAGGGCAATTATATCCACTTAGGTGCACTTAAGTATTAGCCAGTTCCCCATCATTTAACCACATGGAAGTTTCTAATGAAATATTTACTGCTATGTTATGGAAGCATATTTAATTCTATTGACTTGCTTTTCCATTAATTGCTATGAGTTTATCTTCTCTTTGAATAGTCATCTTCCAAATGACAGTCATTACATTTATTTTTTTAAAAAATTAAATTGCATTATTTTTTATTGCAGTCATTCTGGATTACAAAACTTTGGTATTTATTATGGATAGAGTTTGGATCTGTTCAGAGTATACTTCTTAAACTTATATGATCCCATCATTTTGTAGAAAAACTTGAATAGTGTATGGTCATTATGAAACACCAGAGTAAACATTTCACTCGGTAAACAGAGTAAACAGGGAATCATATGTTATATTGCAAAATAGCAAAACCTAGTGAATATTATTAAGAACTTACATATATATTTCAGTTAAATTTTCTATCAGCAAAATATATTTGTATCTTAAAAACATAATTCTAAGAAATATATGATACAAAATCTGAGGGCATTTTTACAATGCCAAAATTTAACTCTGTAATTTTTTTCTTAATATATATTTTTCTTACACAGAAATAGAAAGTTTAAATAAAATTAGAGTTTGTGTAAATGAACTATGTAAAAATTAAATTTGATTTAGAATAAAAATTTAAAATTAAGAAAACAAAATCAAGTAGTACTGTTGACCACCATTTTTACTGAGATAATCTGTCAAAATTTCTATTAGTTCTTTTCCTTTTCACTTGATCATAATGTTGATTTTTCAATGATCCATAATAAACTCTATGTCAGTTGTACTCCCACAAGCTTCTTTCTATAGCAATTTTGTTCTACATTCAGTGGAACAAATAGTTTTATGGCATGTAGGAAATAGTTAATGAGCATTAAAAGAGCAAAAAAGAGATAGCACTTATGTTGCCTTTATATTCATTTTGAAAATAAGAGCAACTGCACCTGTTGGGAAAATGATATCTTATTAGCTGAACCCAAAGAAATTAAAAGAACATACAAATTTTGATTTAAAGAGACTAAAGATACCACAGGAGAGAAATAGTGTGTAGGAAATTTTTTGATACTCGTCATAAGACAATGAAGAATGATAAGAAAGCAGCTATATATAGGATTCTATTATTGGAGTTCTCACAGTTAAGTAATTTAATAAAAGTTTACTAAGAAGTCACTATAAGCCAGGCACTGGAGTAAGTGGAGAAAATGGAATGATGAACAAAAAGCAAAAAAAAAAAAAAAAGATAATTTCTCCCTATGGATATTAAGTGCAAGGTGAAGATAAATAGTAATTCAAAGAGCATATACCTATTATTACCTACTAAGTAATTGTTATAAAGTAAAAACACTATGTACAGGAGGGAAATATGACCTAATGTAACAGAGGGATGAGTAAAGATCTTCAAGATAAGTATGATTTAGTATCTTCTGTACAATGTCTGAGATTTTCTTCAAAATTATCTGCACTGCAGGTAGAATGGGTGGTACTATGGATAAAATAGATGCTAGACATATTGTGAATATGAATGTTTGATAATTTCAAGAATAAACACTGTATGGACATATATACTTGATTTTATATATAATATTACAAACAGAAGGTGGGACAGACATACCTAAATGAAGACCACAGTGACTTTAATGCAGGAAACTGAAGTCAGACACTATGGGGTCCCATACAACACAGTACAGTTTATTTTAAGGGCTTTGATGAGTGTTAGAAATCAGTTATATTCATATATTTTTATTTTTTATAATAAATAAATATCACTCCAGTTATACTGTACAGATTATAGGAAATCAAGAAAAAGTAAAGGCAATGGAAACAGAGGAAAGAATGTGATTGGAAAGGAATACAGGAAATTGAATGTCCAAAAAACTTGATGGAAAAATAGATGTTAGGCAAAAATGAGGAAAAGTTATTAAGGTCTCCCAGGTTTTTTGAGCGTGTACCACACTGGGCTTATGAAATTCACTCAATCATTTTTTTTTGTTTTTGTCAGATTTCAAAAATAACCCTTTGATTTTGGTATCTTTCTCATATCACAGATTCTTGAGAAATTTGGTTCTTTTCTCTCTCTTAAAAGATGTCAGTCTTTTAATAGAGTACTAAATTCTTTCCATTTAGCTTTTGTTTCCTCTGGAGGCTAGGGATCATAAACCTAGCTAAGCTTTCATGAGTACAGTAAAGCCTACTTTAACACCCTGGATCCGATCAAGAAACCCAAGATATAAGTTATATTTGTATTCCTGTTGTTTATTTTCCTCCCATTATCTTACAACTTTCAAGTCATGAACTGCATATGTGTAGATGATCTTTAAAGACAGATAAAATAGAATTTTGAGAAATAAATTATTACATTGAAAGTCTACAGACAATGAAGAGATTGATCTTTTCCTTCCTTTCTTTCAATACTAGGATTAGACTATAACTCTTAAGAGACTAATGACACTGGTAGATTTAATTACATTTATAACACATATTAACTGAAGCCTAGAATTCAGGATTAGGAGTAGCTATTAAAAGATTTTAGCCAAGACAGAAGGCATTTCACCCAAAACCCTCACTGGAGAATATTTGTCACAGCATAAAACATTCATTACAATGAAGGATACTTAAGTAAAATTTATTGCTTCCAGATTGTTAGTTTCATGTCAGTGGTACAATACTGCTCAAATGTTTCCATTTAATATTTTAGTAGGAAAGTTTGGAGTTGATATAGTCCTTTATCTATACCAACATTTTTCCTCAGAAAATCAAAGATGTTTTGGGATACAAAGGCAGTCCCCATTATAATAGAAAGTAGAGCAAGATAAATGACATCTTTGGTCCTTGAATGTCTCTGTGATTTCATGTGAGGAACAAACTGACTACATAGCCTGAACCCAAATTAACCATACCCCTGACCTGAGTCTAAATGAGTCAAATACAATCATCATAAAATTGAGACATGTCATTGGGCTATAGCTTGCTTTGTGTAAACAAAGAAGGGAAAGGAATAAATGATTTAAAAAATTATCCTTTTCTCTATCCAATGCCCTAACTTTCAAATCCAGGTACTCATTTCATTGTTTTCTGTATTATGTTATTTTATAAATAAAGTTCAATTTTTTTAAACTGGAGCATCGATATTAAACTCAGTTTTCCATTAATAAAACACTCTCAGGATAGACACTATCCAAATATAAGACTACAACAACATTTTCATTTAATGTAAGGATTTATAGACATTAGTTTGATAACCGGTAGCTGGGTAGTAGGGACAGGAAAAGAACATTCTCTGTATATCCTACAAAATCTACTGCAGTAAGAGAAATGACTTTCTTGCCATTTTTTCCTCACTCTTGTCAACAATAGAAATAGAAATAATTCCTTCCCTAATGATGAACACACTGTATTTTTTTGTTATTTACAAACTAAGGATACCACAGGAAAAGAATATACTGCAATTAAACAATGATTTACTGAGCACCTATTACAGACCAAATACTGGTCTAGGTACTGAGATACAGCAGGAAACAAAATGTACTCAAAGAAAAACTAGTGTTTTCCTTATACTATTAACATTTTTAAAGAGCTTTGATGACTATTAATCTTTCACAATCATTTTATAAGGAGAGCAGAGAGATGAAATAATGTACCAAGATTTAGTTCTTTAAATAGATAAGATAGTCTTATAATTCCAGACCCATTCCTTTCCCTTGCTTTCTTTCAACCTCCAAATGATTATTTTTACTGGGATGCTATTTTCTGCCCAAATTAAAGAGCTGCTTCACCTGTCTTTCCTGCTCACTGCACCAGCTGTAGATCTGTCAGTTCCCTAATGATGGAAAAATCTTAACATGATAATTCATAGGACGCGTAAGCGTCAGATCTTACAATACATCCCATTGGCCAAAGCAAATCACAGGGCCAAGCCCCAAATCTTTTCATTTAAAGGGACAAAGAAGAACATTCTGCCCAGCATGTACTCAAAGTCTGTTATATGACCTAATTAAGCATCAGTGTTTCCCAAGGAGGGGAGGAGGCGGAAGTAAGAGTAGAGAAAAATGACTATTGAAAAAAAATTTAATCTACCATGCTGGTCTTAACAACTCTTGTCTTTACTTCTCTCTGTATGAAGGCTTCCTTCCCATGGTTGCTCTGGGAATTCTTCAAAGTGTTTACTGGGACAGCACATGTGAAGGCTAGGTTAAGTAGTAAAAATTGCTGTTTCTGTTCATTTAATAGAATCCCCACCGACCCCAAGCTTCTTTATAGTATCCATTTCCTCTATTCTTTTGTTCCAAAGGGACACATTTGTTTGATCCCGGAAAAATGTTTGCTCTTAGGTGAGGTTTGTCCTGGGTATGTACTAGTAAATGACACCTGATAGATCTTCTAGGGAAGATCTATCAGGAAAGTCTTAAGAGTTTCCCCTTCTTTATTTAAGGTACATCTCATTGAGATTTTGATTCAGATGAGGAGTATAGTATCTTTATTTATATTTTCTATATTCTCTGTTTCACATGTTTCCTTCTCTAAAAAAAGGCAGTAGGAATTACAATAACTGAATTCGGTAACACCATTTCTATGTTTTTCACTTTCATTCTTTCCCTTGTTACTATCATTTTTTTTTATAAGCCTTTCCAACAGCAGTGACGGGATTGTAAGGGACATATTTTTATTCCTGTCTCCCAAAATGAAATATCCTAGGGAATGATTTATTATTCTTATCTCCTTTCTAGCACAATAAACGACACAGTAGATATCAATATTTATTTGATAGAATTAGGAATAGGACAAAAATAATCTAACAATATAGATGAAATTTTATTTCTGCCCCATTTTAAAAAGTGATATTCACTAAAAGATAGAATATGTTATTTGTAAATTATACTTCATAAAGTTGAATTTTTGAAAGTTCTCAAAATGTCAAGAAAGGATAAATGTCCCATGGAGTATTACCTTTTTAACTGAAGAAGATGATATTTAATATAAAATGGAAATAAAATAATATTGATGAACACTTTAAAATATACCTTGGCTGCTATGCTTAACTACATATGTTTAAAATTGCTAAACACCAGATATTAACAAAGCAATTGGCACCAACCTTACTCTCCCACAAATCTCCAGAAACCTCCACTGTGATGACATGTTGATCCTTGCTGATCTTCCCTTTTCCACCCCTTTGTATAAACAGCCCTGAGCTCCCTGAAGAGCAGAACGGTGGTCTTTCAGACATGAATCTGCCCTCCCCATTTGCCAACAATTTAAAGCACCTTCCTTTTTCTCTAACTTGTTTCCTCTGATTGGCTAAGGGAAACCAAGATTGGAGTTTGGTATCAGAAGCTCAGCACATCTCTTAGAATCTTTAATCTTTCATTTTAACTAGGGCTACAAAAAACTTGCACCGATGGTACTCGGGTCAGGCTTTGTGGCACATATTTAGGTCAATTATTTAAGACTCGGAGTTTACTTTTAAGGAGACCATAAAGTAATTAAGGAAGCACTTATATGAAAAGAAAATCAGTTACATGCTCTTGGAGAGGTATGAAGAGCGTGCTAGTGGAGACATGGTGGAGTGGCGATGGGAGAATCCATATAGTAAGGTAGGATCAACAATGGGAAATTTTCTTGGTAAATGATTTTTCAATTGTGACCAGACACCTATGAAAACAAAACAAAACAAAGCAAAAACCAAAGCTCTAATTTTTTTAAACTTACTGATATAAATATGTAGCTATTTCCTTCATTTAGGTAATAACCAGTCAGGGGATCAGTTCAATCTCTGCAGGGCAAATTTGCATATTGAAATTTTATTGGTTGATGTCCATGCTTATCTCCTAAAGCAAACTCATTTCCCTGACTTCGTATTTTTTGAGACATACTAATAGCGCTATATGGAAATCTACACAGCTCACCTGAAGTAGTGTGTCCAAAGAGCAGGCTCTCAGCAAAGATTGATTGATGTATAGATAATTATGGATTTGTTTCCATTTCTCCTTGCTGTCAAGAAAACTACCAGAATTAAGTAATCAATGGTGTTACCAAAATAATGGCTACATCTAAAATGGAAATTTGTGAATCATTTTTGATATTTTGACATTTATGTGAGGCTGTATAATCACTTTGGATTTTAAGGGATTATTGTCTTTCCCCTTTTAAACTATACCTTTTTGTAACCTCCAAAAAGGGAGTAGTGTCCATTCTTTTTTTTCTTCTTTTTTCTCATGACAGTGTATCCTACATAGCATCTCTGCCATATTTGAAACTCAGATAAGTATCTGCCAGTTAAGAGGAAGTCTATAAGTGTGCACAAATAATATTGAGAAATTGTGACTTTTAATAAATTGATATTATTAGCTGCTAGAGAATATAAAATGTGGATATAAGAAAGAGCAAATTAGCTCTTTTTATTCCCAGATCCATAAATGCCATTGGCAGTGATCTTATAAAAACTGCCTTGCTAGGACATCTTGTAGATAAATAACATTGGTTACTGATTTATGATGTTTTGAGACAGCAGTATTAGTTTCTGTTTTTTTTATGTAATTCAGACTAAATAATATTATTTTTCTGATGTCTCTGAATTAAGAAGCACAACTAAACTAAGGAGCAGCTGAAGTCTTTTTCCTCTTGAGAATGGTGATTATTCTTTATCAAATTGGTGGACATGTCCTCCACACAACTGATAAGGGACTGATAACAAAGATACACAAGAAACTCACACAACTTAACAAAAACAAAGCAAAAAACCCAGTTTTAAAATGGGGAGAACTGAGAGACATTTCTCCAAAGAGGGAATATAGATGACCAACAGACATATGAAAAAATGCTCCATCACTAGTAATCAGGGAAATGAAAATCAAAACCACACTGAGATACGATCTTACACCAGTAAGAATGGCCCATTTAAAAAAAAAACTGGCAACAAGTGTTGGTGCATATGTGGAAATAAGGAACACTCTTACACTGCTGTTAGAAGTGCAAACTGGTCCAGCCAATATGGAAGGCTGTGTGGAAGACTTTCAAACAACTGAAAGTAGAACTACCATTCAACGCAGCAATCCCACTACCTGGAATATACCCAAAGGACACAAAAATACTAATACCAAAAGACACATGTACCTGATATTTACTGCAGCACTATTTACAATTTCCAAGATATGAAAACAACCCAAATGCCTCAAAAGTGGCAAATGGCTGAAAAAGACGTGGTATGTCCATACAATGGAATATTATGCCTCAATCAAAGAAGACAAACTTATGTCATTTTCAGCAACATGAATTGAGCTAGAAGGAATCATTTTAGCAGAAATAAGCCAGAAAGAAAAAGAGAAATATGGGATAGTCTTGCATATATGAGGGGTATAGAAAAAACAAATTTACAAGAAAAATAAAAAACTGCCATCAGAACTGAAGCATAGAGCAAGAGAGTAAAGAGCAAGGAGAATGGATCCTTCTCTGAGAATTACTAGATCAGAAGGTTTAAGTAAATGAAATCCTTGGACCCTACTTCACTCATCATTTCTTCATACATACATTTTACTTTATGGTCACAATATGCAACGCTGAATATGATTTCTTAGTGTTATGGAGAACACACAAAAACAGCAGATGTTCAATCAAAGGTAGATCTTATTACCTTCTTATCAAAGCACTTTTTACAGCATCCAGTTTAGAGATCACTAAAAAATGACAGTTATTAATTGCTTGGCATTATTCTCTTAGATGCTGATGCTCTATTTCTGTATCTGATATTAGTGCAACAAGTTTTCATAATGAGCTCTAATCTATTCCTGACACATTATCCTTACCCTGAAAAAGCATCCAAATCATGTGTCCATTGGAGCAGGATAACAATTGGGTAAAAATATAATAGAGGTAAAAATATAGAGAGGTAAAAACACCTCTATAAGAATTATTTCTTATATACTTATCACTAAATAGAAAAGCTTTGTTTTTATTCAAAACCTAATTATAGGCAATGAGATAGTTTGCATTGCATGTATCTGAGTAATATCCGCAGAACACCCAATATTAAAAATGAAAGTTTCTCAAAGGAAAATGCAATCACATCTAATACAGAAGCTTAAAATCAAAGTCAAGAAGCATGAGCATGGAATTTTGAAATTGATAGCACTTTCTATACTTTAGAACTCATTTTATTCCATTCTCTTACCCCTCCCTCACTTACATTTTCCAACAAGAAAATTGATGTCCCTAGATATTAAATGATTTTGTGTTGATATTGCCAAGATCAAAGCTCAGATTCTTAGCATTCTACTACATCATAGTGATCATTTTCTTCATTACTTGTTTGCTCACAGAACTGCAAGATAAAAAGAACTGACAAGTCTTCAAACTTCACTCTCATCTTTCTGTACTTGTAATGATTTTGGAACTAAGTTGTGGGGCAACTACTTGCTGGATTTACCTACTCACTATGAATGACCTTTCTTCAGGTAACATATGATACATGTTTCCTGTGGGCCTGGTGAAGGACTCTGGCCATACCAGTCAGAACCCCCTCCCTGATCAACAGTAATTGGTTCACAGAGGGGACCATGTCCCCTTACTCCAAATTTCTTCATTTTAATTTTTTCAGTTTCAAATTACTGAAAACAAACAAAAAATATTTCTGATGCACTGAATTGGAGAGGCTGTTGATTTGAAGCAGCTGGGAACATCGCTAAGCAACTTTTTAAGAGTTTGAAACTATCACTAAAAAAGTAGAGCTAATATAGGACAAAGAAACTTGATGAAATGTATGAAATTACCTCCATCATTCCACTTTTCTTGATGTCTGTCTGTCTCTGGCTTAAACGATTTTATTGGATTTACTATAAGTTGCAAATGAAAGTGAACTGAATGTAATAAGGGAGGGAGGGGAATAAGAGACGAAAAGGCTCAGAGGGCTATTATGAGGAATATTCCAGTTTCATCAGCCATAAACAAAGTGCAAGTATAGAATTAAACCTTCCAAAAGATCTATGGCCTTTCCTCTTTACCTCAGGCCTTGCTGATGCACAAACAAATCAAATAGTGGTCAACTGTTTTTTCACATGGCAATTTCAGGGTTTATTTGGCTAAAGAAAACTCCACTTTATTCTTTCCCATGGTTCTTGAATTTATTTTATATCATAAAATTTTTTACCTAAGTAACTGAATTTTGAAATCAAGAGCTCAATGAAAGTTTTCCCAAGTCAATACATTTCTGATTAATTACAAATATTTAAAAATATTTGAAGAATGAGAATTAGCAATAAATGCCAAAAATTAATAATATTATCTCCCAGAGAAAAAACATTGTTGCTCTTATATAAATTTATATAAATATTTTTATACAAATATGTATACATTTTAATATTTACATATTTTATCAGATACATGTATATAAACATTTTTGTTTTAAATATATGTCTACATTTCTAATTTTCTCTGCAAAATGTACTAAATTATTAATTTGTACTCAATACATTTCTGCAATCTCCTTTTTTGTTGACTAATTTGTTGTAAAACCTCAGGTAAACAAAATATTCTTTTAAAACTAATTTTATCACTTAGGAGTTTTGCTCAAAGAAAATAAGTTTTAGTTATTTATAAGAAATATATTCAACAATATACAGAAACAATTCAAGGAAATCAAAACATCAGACTTCAGGTAACAACTCACCCTATAAATTGAGGGAGATATTACAATAAGTAATTCCTTCAAGGTGGGATGAATAAATTCCAACTTCATAATTCTTCCTTACAAATTACATGCTCTAAACATCTGTCCGATCGTGGGTTCTACGTTTACCATTTGGTCAAGTGACGATCCTCAAACTCGGATCAAAATTACATCCTATAGTGACAGAGATATTATACAATAGAAAATTGGATTGTTACTACTAAAAGAATAAAGAATAAATATTGAACAATAAATAAAAGGGTGTCTACTGTGATCGTTTTTAATAATTCAGCAGTACTTAATTATGGGGTATCACTGATGAGAAAATATTAAATTGATTCACTACTATTGTCTTATATAGCTTGTCTCTGATGTTTCATTATTATAAGTAATAATAATGAATTACATATAGTTCTAAATATTTTTCTAGAAAAAAAAATGTGGAGTCTTAAAATGGGCTGAGTGGAATTACAGAAAAATGGAATGATTTGGAAGAGATAATAATCCCTGTGTTTTTAAATTTGTCGCGATCTTTAAAAACTTCTCATTAAAGAATTGCCATAGTCTCTTTTATTCATTCTGTCTGCAGCAGATTTTGGAAATCTGTATGGATTAGATGCTATTGTTGGAGCTATGTAGCAACAAAGAGGAAAAATGCAATTCCTGTTTTTGAAAAGTACTTAAGATATGTGAATGATGGTTAGCTAGATAGATCCAGTTTCAAAATGTTATCTAGAAGTATCCTCTGAGGAAATTATGCTCATATTGAAGAATGAATTCTTTCTCATTACTTGCTTTGAAACTTCACCAACCATTTATAAGCTCTGATTGTTCAACTTGGACTAGTTAGTGGGCATGGTTATGGTCATGGTTGAGCGGTCGGGAAAAGTGCCATAACACAGAAAGCAAGTGGCTAATTCCTCATGTCCTTATAGCCTGATTTGTACTGCTGGGAAGGAGATGCATGGAAGGCAGACCTGTAGAGACACTTGGAAGGGACATGTGGGTGAGAGGCTCTTAGGGAGACTGACAATGACAGCCATTTTCCTGATGTGGAAAATGTCCTTCTTCTGTCTCAGTTTTCTGGAACCTACTTCAGAACCCCTTTCCTATGTTTCCCTACCAGAAGATGTCTTATACTTGTGGCAAATTTTCTGTCACCTGGCATCAACAGAAAACTTATCTACTAGAGGTAGTCAGAGGAGTCTAGGACTATAGGCTATTATAAGAATGGCTTTATAGGAAATATGATGCTACTTTTCACATTCTGGAGAACTTAAAGAAAACAACAACAATAAAGTCATATTTTAAGTTTTCTGCTTAAGCTTTCAGCCTTGTCATAGAGCCAGGGAATTTTTATCACTGCTCTGTAAGAATTTCTTGCAATTTAATTGTTTTAGCAGAAAAATCAAACACTCAACTTAATTCTGTAAGTTATTATGTTGCAAATTCATTTAAAGTATATAACTTCAACAAGTCTCTTGTGGGAATGTTAAAGGCCATATGTGAATGAGTCTGAGATTTCCTCAAACTGGGATCATGTTTGAGATGATCAACATTAATGTAGAGATAATCAACATTAGTTGACACAGGTTAACTGATTATGAGGTCTTCCATACTGAGTCACATGGACAGTCTATGATAAAATTACTTTTTTTAAAAAGATATATAACAATAAAAAAATACTCTCAGTTTGGCCAAATGAGACATTAATTTGACCAGAAAATCTGGGACTAGGATAAAGAGATGAGATATCCAGGGTATAAATTTTAAGGAAACCCTCACTTTCAGGTTTGTGCAAAGGCAGGGGAAGCTTGCAGGGATGGTAATTCCTATCACTGCCTCACTAGGCTTTTATTTGCTTTGTTTAGAAGATATTTGGGTCTTAGAAAATGATAGTGTGTACCTAGAAATCTCTTCAGGTAGGGACTTTAATTACAGCTGATATTGCAGATGTAGTCTTTTTAGGTGAACAAATCAACAAAGTCTGCCATGGAGATATTTAACTGGCAAACGGTTGTGGTCTGCATGCCAGCAAGCAAAGAATGTCAGTAGTTGCCTTTCATTTGGCAGGGATCACAATACAATATCATTACCCTGTCAAAGGACAACATCTCCCCTTTGTTGGCTCAGGTTAGTCTACATCTCACCAGCAGAGAGCATGCTGGGCCTCTGGTGCTGATGTCATTACATCAAATATCAGGTGTTCTAGTTGCCAAACTTAGGCACATCTGTGCAGACACAGGCACCAAAACCCACAGACATGCAGGATTCTGCTACATCAGTGACGTCTCTTCTATTTAGTGATCTGAGACATGCTGAAACACCTCTTCAATAAAAACTTGCTGTCCTTTGCATTTCTCATTCATTACCAAGAAAAAAGGCCACAATACTTGATGAACCTCTTTGAGATTCAGAAGCTGTCTGCACCAGATTTGAGTATGTGACACTCTACATTTAGTAAATAACCTATCAGGCTGCAGAAGAAATCATTTCAGCTCGTCAAGCTTGATGGGTAAACCACTCAATCCCTTGATGCAAATTTCTCAGCATATGCAGAGTTACTTGACATGATTGCGACAAAGCATGTGTGCAGTAGTAAGCCTTGAAAGGAAAATCATACACAATTCTCCAGGTGTCTATAGCAAACAAATATCACATTTGAAAAATAACTTCTTTCTTTTTGAGAAGCAACTTCTTGCTTGTTGCCGACCTTGAGTAAAGATGGATAATGGGGTCACTGGTCTCCAGGAACATGCTACCCACAGGTGTTAGGCAAGCAGGTTCACTTCTCTGGGCCCTGAATCTTTGGGGGCTGCATGTTGGAGTGTGTCCCTTAACACTTCCTATATGCCATTTCTGTCTGTAGCAACCATAGCTTGTAGGACAATATGAATGGTGTACCTTGGGACTGTGTTAGGACCAGGTGGGCTCTGTCTTCCTTTTCTCTCCACTATCATTTCTCTTTCAGTACACACATTTGAAAACTAGGGCGTTTCAAGTACACTAGATGGGGGCAGACCAAGACTGGGAGATTTGGTTGGGAAATGATGAGTCCCTTTTGGATTTTGATAGTTTATTGCTTGCATAAATGGCAAAAGAAAGAGAATCTTAAGATGCCAGCCACCCATGGTCCTTGCTCCAAATACCAACCGAATGGCATTAAGAAAAAAGGGTTTCCTGTGACTATACTATGAGGTGTGATGCCCCCCACTGCTGAGAAGGTAATTCTAGATTATAACTAGGAGTTTTTTATATTCAGAAGTGAAACCTGGAAGGGTCAGTACAGAAGACCCCATTCCTCATTCAAAGCCACAAGTGATGAGAAAGGATCATGACAATGTCCTTGGAAGATAGAAAAGGGAGTTAGAAAAAAGGTCATAGAGCAGCATCTGCTCACAGATTTCAGACTCTCCGATTGCAGGAGCATCCTAGGCCATTCAGTTGAGATGCAGATTAGTTATGGAGCAAACTTTGATCTTGTGACCTATGTGGGTATGTGTGAGATTGTTAGGTGACTTCAGAAGGATTCATTAAAGAAAAATGTAACTGATACTACTGTTTACACTTACGCTATTGCTTGCACTGTTTGAAGAAATATAAATTTATTAGACATTTATGTCACCTTGTGATTTTTGCCATTATTTTCAATGAATACAACTCAGAAATAACTGTTAGTTCCTAAATTCCCAACTGGACCACCATGGAATCATTACACATTAGGGCTTAATGAACACTTGTAACAGGTAAAATATTTGCTAATGTGTGTGAGACTCTAAATATGTGCAAGGGATGAGCCTGGCCTGCAAACTGTTACTTAATGTGGGACACTGAAAATGAGATTAGGTTAAACCAATACCTGTCTTATAAAATCCAAGGTTCAAAATCAGTACTCTGATATCCTAAAGTGAAAACATAGACTAAATTATTCTGATTTAAAGTTTACACCTTTCCCTATCTTTTCATTGTGGTCTCAAAATACAGTTAAAAAGCACAGATATAAGAAAATCATCTCCATATATTTTTTGGACATCAAAATTCTCTCTCCATGCTTTACTGGACTAAATATGGATTAAAAGACTTTCTCTAAAGTGCTTTGATTTGGAGTAACATTGCTGATTGCTTCTTTCCTGGCATTATTTTGTGAAATTAGATTGGGACACACTTTTCCCTGAAGAGCTCTACATCCACAAATGTTTCCGATGATATGAAATCATTCAGGGTGTGAAGGGTCATCATTCAGAGGAAGAGTGTCCAACTATTCCTTATTGCCATGAATGGCAAAATAAAAGAACAAGAGTTTAGATTGAAGGAGAAGAAGGGATTTGGGTTACCTATGGGGAAGGTTTTATTGTTTAAATGTTTCTGTCTTAGAGTGGCATAGATCTCCTGTAGTTAATAATAAGAGCCCAGAACTAGTTGGAACTTACTATGTGTCAAGCACTGTTCTCTAAAAGACCTTGACTGTTGTTAATTCATTGACTCTGAGACTGTCTCTTGAAACAGATTTTGCTATTATCCTGCTTTATATATTTGGAAGAATTAAGGTTATAAATCCCAAGCCAAATACAAGTAAAATTTCCATATTCTAAACCAATTCCATTATTGCCCCTTCTGCTATGTTAGTTCAACCCACTCCAACTTTTTACAAGCATTATACTCCTGAGCTCACCTCCAGAGCCCATCTTACCATTTTCCTTGTTGGCATTGCTTCTCCATATTCTATATGTTAAATCATACAATTTTAATTAAATTTCCTACACTATTTTAGAAGTATTAGCCATTTAATCTTTGGGGGAAGTGACATATAGAGGAAAGTTTACCTCTGCTGTTTAACAAAATGATTCATAAATTCCACATTGCTATCTAGCAGCAACATTCCCCAGTGATGTGTTTTATAAATATATATATTTATAATCTTAATCATAAACACCTGTTAAGCAGAAGTACCCAATTAAAAAATATGCATCAAGGAAAGCTTGGTAATGAGCATATCTACCAATTTAAGAAGATAAATGAATATGTTTCGTTTCTCTAAAATAAGTGATCTGTTCTCAGTTGGAAAAGAATTTTTTCCCTGAAGTTTTATACTATATAACTCTGAAAATGTAGTTAATCCAACTTAATTTCTCATTAGTTAGTTAAATATTAGGGTGTGCTCCCTCTCAATCTGGTCTCTCATCTCCCGTGATCATTTGATTGTGCTTTGCATTATTTTCCCTGCTACCAGCTGCCACTGGGAGACCAGTTTATCAAGTTTCCAGACTCAGCTAGGCTGAGTCTCCTAATGGTCTCCATGCTGACATTGTCTGATAGTGTAGATGTGATGATGATGGTGAATTTTAACTACTTTCATGGGATCACTTCTGTTACTGTATTTTCACTTATTTTGATGTGACAGGTAGCATTGAACATACTTTTTCTCACTTAGGTCCTCTCAGCATTGTCTGAGTACCTTGACCTTATTCTGAAATATTTAAATTTCAAAGAACCTTAGTGCAAGATTAAGTGGTCAGTTTAAGAGATGAATAACTTGGACAACCAAACAAAAGTATACAACTAGGGGAGATGGGAAGGGGGCCAGCTGGAATGGCCAGGGAGGGGAGGTGGTGGGTGACCCCCAGGGATCACAATGATGTGAAATATATATATATATGTTATTTAAATAAAAAAGAAATGAATAACTTCAACTGGCTGTAGACAAAGGAGAGAAATCACACTTAGAAAAGAAGACATTAATTCAAAAGGACACATGTACACGCATGTTCATTGCAGCCCTGTTTACAGTTGCAAAGAATTGGAAACAAACCAAATGCCCCCAAACGGATGATTGGCTAAAAAAAATGTGGTACATATACATGATGGAATACTACGCATCCATCAAGGAGGACAAACACATGTCATTCGCAGCAACCTGGATGGAACTA
>PVHY01009014.1:0-19148 GCA_004024945.1 Uropsilus gracilis
CCCAGCTATTTGGGGCTAGATCTCACTGTGTTGTCCCGAGCAGGACTCAGGCCGCGTTCCCTAGCCCCGACTGCTTTGCAGGCTGATGATATCAGGCACGAGCCACGATGCCCGGCTTTGCGTGGTATCTTCCCTCTAAACCGAGAGGGTGTGCAGTGCCCTTGTTGACATGTTCTCTGTGCCAAGTTTTTGCTCAAATTTTCTCGGTGACTTTGTAGGCGTCATATTTTGTTGGTTCTCCCAGTTCACTGCATGTGGTGCTCGCCTTGTTCCCCTTGAGTCCTGCCCGGGTGGCACATGTTAAGGGACTTTCCATCAGTATCTCACTGGTTTGGTTTCTATGGATGGATATTGTCTTAAGGTATCACTCCTGAATAGACTCTTGTGTTGAAGGCAAATCCAGGGGAGACTGTGGCGGGCATACTGCCCGACCCTCCCGCCTCCCGCCTGCCCCCGCACACCCAGCCCTGTGATGTCAAAGGGCTCAGATGTGCGGTGCTGCCCACGCCGGCCCGGCCCGGCCTCCCTCCGGCCCGAGCCTCGGCCCCACCCCGCCTGACCTGGGGGAAGCGTGGGGGCCGCTGCGCACGGACGCCAGCGGCCACGCCATGGTGGCGTGGCCGCGGGGTGCGCGGGCACACGGGCCCGCGCGAACCCTGGGTGCTGCTGAGCCCAAGCCCGGGACAGGGTCTCGCCCCCATAAAAATGTTCTAATTCAGTGACATGGGGTTTTTCAAAAGTTTTTTTTTAATGTTCTTTACAGAAACTATTTTTACCATTAAAAAAAAACACACACCATCACCTGTAGCACAAAAAAGCTAAGCTCCACCGTGACACAGCACTGAAAGCCGTGACTTAGCACCTCTGGAGGGGGGGGCTCCAGACAGCAAGAGTGGGTACAAGGACTTCCTTTCACTTAAGCAAGCGTCTCTAGAAAGGTGCCCTAAAACCCACACCGCCTAAAAATGAACTCATTTGTACGTGGTCGGCACACAGATTCACTCCTAAGGTGTTGGAGCTCTGGTTTAAGGTGAGCCGCTGTGGATGAAAAACACGCAGGGGGCGAGGACTGCAAGCGCTGGGGGTGAGGTCACTGGGTATTAAAACCACGTCATCTCTGTGGTGACGGAGAAGTTCAACCAGACTCAGACCCAGCAAGCCGAGCCTGGTAAACCCTCTATGTCCACGTCCGAGTTCAAGCTCCATCCACTTAAGTCTGAATCCTGTCCCGTGTGTCTCCACCGACTCGCCCACCTGCTCCAAGACTGTTTAGAACTATCGTTTCACCCACACAAGATCAATGGATAGTTTATTTCCGCCTGAGTTTAGCCTGACAACATCCATCGAGCTTTTGGCAACAAACCAATCAAAAATAAATTTATTCTCAGGGCGATGATACTTGTCTTCTTTTTAAGCCACACACATGGTTCCGTGTCTGAGCCCTCGGGGGGGCTGGAGGGAGCAGGTGGGAGTGGGCAGTGGTCTGGGCGGGCTGTGACAGGTGACCTGAAAAGCCGTCAACATCACACACGTAAGTTGCAAATGATGCTTTCTACAATTTCCAGTCTTTGAAGGGTGAGGTCAGAACCAAGGGTCTCTCTTCGTCTGGGTCACAAAAGTAATTCAAGATGCATATAAAAATGCGTATTACCATTCAGGTTCTCTAAACCCATTCAACCATGCAGTCCTTTGCTTTCTGCCAAGACTGCCAACAACTATGCCAATTACTGTCAATTGTGATGTTAGATTTTGTAACATCCACACCTGCCTGGCAGTTAGATCTGTGGGCAGAAGCTGAAGGCTGGCACTGGTGGCGCAAGGTTCAGCAGCAGGAAACACTAAATCCACTTTTGCGGTACATTTGTGAGTCTACAGAGTCACGGCTGGCTTTCTTCTAACAATAAGAGCTTCCAAATTTAAGTTTCTAGGGAGGGTTTCTTCCTGTATGTGTGCAGGGTGGGGAGGATGCAGATTTAGCTATTACTTTGTAAACCGCCAGGGAATAATTTTTTGTAACCTCCAGTTGTATAACCATGGAAAATCTAACCTGTAAGTAATGTTGGAAATGATGGTTTCTTCAAACTTTCACAAGTGCTAAGTCGAGGTTTCGTTTAAACGTGTGATTGGATTTTTTTTAAAAAGCAACATTAATGTTCTGAGCAAAATGTTTCTCATTTCAGAGGAAAATTTCTTTGTAGAATGTTTCAAGTCAAAGCTGAAGGTCTTTATAAAGAGCAAAGTATATTTAAGATGGAAGAAACATTTGGACTTTGATATTACACATCTTCATATTCAAATGTGTATTTCGTTTTAAATTTTAAATAATCACCGATAATTTGAAAGCCTGCAATACCTTTGAATTATTCCAAACAAAACACAATTGTTTACCCTCAGATCAAAATGCTTCACTTTGGCTTATTATAATTAATAGCAACATAGTGTTTTTTTTAAATTTCACAACTGAAGCAAATTGGCTGGTGAGAGCTTCTAGAAGTGATATAGTGGTTAAAGACAAAGTGCATTACTAAGAGAAATAAAAACTGCATATCCATATCTGAAGGTATGGGAGACATATGTAATGTAGCAATTCTATCTAGTGTCATTACTTAAATTGCTACTTTTCTGCAACAACCTATTCTCCAGCTCCAGCAAGTAGAATAAATGGTAATTTTACCTGCCAAATTTGGCACAAAAAAGGACAAGCAACTTCATTAACGGAACAATGCTTTCAATATGATTCCCCCCCCTTTTTCCACCCAGTGCCAAATAGTAGAACAATTCAAATCAAGAAATCTAAGCCAAATTACCTCCTCTTGTTGAAGTTTTACATGCTTGAATAAGCAAGGGATAGATACAGGATTCTGGCACGCGTATCCCCCGGCAGATAGTGCGCTTCTTGGAGCGCAGCTTGGCTCCTCCATGGTCTGGCTGTTCTCAGCACAAAGACCTCACCGTGGAGGCAAGGCTTGCAAGGCACCTGGGGGTGTGGGTGTAGCAAGCAAGCCACGTGGGCTGCATAAACAGAGACAGACGGGACTTAGGTGAAACTTTCGGCCAAAGTATCCACTCCTGCACCCAGCAGTGTAGACGAGGTTTGGTTGATAAATTAGATGAATGGGGAAGCCCCACCCGCAGCCCAGCTCTCAGACGGGCGCCAGCAGTGATCACAGAAATCCTTCCAATCACAGAAACTTTATGCAACCTCCCCGGGGTCAGGCCGACGCCCGTGTGGTGAGGGGACCCGCTGCAATGGGTCTCAGGTCAGCCTGGCTGGACTTTGGGAGCGACACGTGAAGACCTGTCCAATCGCGAGGACCCGGAGCCACTCGCGGACGCGTCCCCGGCACTGAAGAGAGGCTGTGCTCTGCTTCCGTCCCCAGCTGCTGTCCTGTGTCCTGCTCCACGCAACAGCCCGGCTCGGCCGTCTGAACATGCCGGGAACCCCGCCGGGCCACGCTTGGTGGCCCAAGCCGGACCCCGCTAAGCTCCAAAGTTTCCATCTGCATGGAAGGGTGCCGTCTCTTTTAAATCCCTCTTTTGGAAAGGAAACATTCTAAGAATAAGGAAACAGCGCTGGGTTAGAACAGAAGCTCTGGAGCCCGCGCCTGGTGGCGCACGCCTGTAATCCCAGCTACCTGGGAGGCTGAGGCTGGAGATCGCCTGAGGCCGCGGGATCGAGACTACCCCAGGCAACACAGCAAGACCTGGCCTTGAAAAAGCACCTGGGCGCGGTGGCGGGCGCCTGTAATCCCAGCTGCCTGGGAGGCTGAGGCTGGAGATCACCTGAGGCCGCAGGATCAAGACTACCCCGGGGCAACACAGCGAGACCTGGTCTCGAAAAAGCAGCTGGGCGCGGTGGCGGGCACCTGTAATCCCAGCTACCTGGGAGGCTGAGGCTGGAGATCGCCTGAGTCCGCGGGATCGAGACTACCCCGGGCAACACAGCGAGACCTGGCCTCGAAAACAAAACAAAAGACCCAGAAGCTCCGGGGATGCCCACGTCCAGACCGCGAACACCCCTGGCTTCTTACAGCGCCTGTGCCACTCGTGCTGGTTGGCGACAGGACAGGGCGGAGTGGCCACACCAGCCAGGCGGCTTCGACGCCCGACGCCCTGGGTGTCCCGAGCAACCGACAGTGCAGACTTGGCCACGAGTTCACCGGCCACGGGAACCGACGCGAGGGCCAGCGTGACGCAGTCACTGTACTACCTGGTGTAAGTTCAAGCTGTCTGGGGTTTTCCCCAGACGCTGAGCGTGTCCATGAGCCAGAGACGGGCTCCAACTGGAGAAGCCAGGTTCCCCACCCAACTCCTCAACGACCCTGGCCTGGTCAGCCCGGAGCTGAACAGCGGAGGTGCGTCCCACCGTGGGGGCAGGAGGAGGGGACCAGGATGGATGTGAGGCGCCATCAGCCCAACTAGACAAAACCCTCCAAGGGGTCGCGCTGAGAGCAGAACCGCACCGTCCTGGTGCTCGACTGGGCATTCAAATATGACTCACCAGTAAGTGGGTAATTCCAACCAAAGAATATTAGCGTCTTAGAGCAGGGCCACGGTGGCGTGTGCCTGTAAGCGACAGCCTATGGAGCGTGGCTGGGACTGGGGATTGCGGTTCTGATAGGGTGTGCTACCGCCCCCCACTGTCTTCTGTTTAAGACTGCAGATTTCAAGGACAGATGCTAAAATGTGAGAAATGACCTTAGTTGGAATTTCCCTTCAGGGAGCTGCAGGGGGAGAAAGACGTGAAAGGGTCAAGGTGAAACCGGCTTTTTGGAAGGCGGGAAATCAGGATATATAAAGGGTGTGGAAACAAAGAGAAGGGTATGAGAGGCAATATGGAGATCGGATTTTAATATGGAGATCGGATTTTAATAAGGAGCTCGGATTTTAATATGGAGCTCGGATAGAGAGATTCAACGGAGGAGAGACGGGGACTGGACATTTTGTAAAGATGTGAGCCATATAAGCTTGGCTCACATGTGGCCACCGGGGCTGGCAGCATGTGTGCTGAAGGCGGTTTAAAAGCTGGTAGATTTAAACTCCGTGTTGGAGTTTGTTTTGCTGAGTTTGACTGGTGTTTGAAAGAGGCCGTGCAAAAGTTAGGCCTAAAAAAAAAAAAAAAGTAAACTTTGCTGGTTTGGTACCATGAAGTTTTTGCTACCTGAAGACGACAAGAAAAAGGCAATGTGAAAGACAAGGAGGAGCACGCCAAAGAAGCGCCCTCAAAATAGATGTTTTCAAACACATGGAGAGGAACTTTGGCTGGCTGGCATTGGTGAGATGATCAGGAATGAGAGACTGAGGGTTTCTGGGCAATCTGGGAAAGGACTTGAAAACAATGCTAAAAAAGGTTTTGGACAATGTTAAAGTAATCTGAGTCTTAGATGTTTTCTTTTGTAGTAATTAAAAAATTGCTGTTAAAAATAAGTTAGTCTGCACTGATAGTCTTGCATTGGTTTGGTATTTTGGTTGAGAAGGCTGGGGATGGTGGAAAGAACCCACAAAAGTTTAAACTGTGTTTTTTTCTTCTGCAGTTTTTAAAGCTAAAAGCAGAGAGCAGCCCGCTGGCTTTTGCATATCAATGGTGAAGGTGATCAGTGTAAATGCTAAAAAGAGTGTGCAGCCTGCTTTGTAGAGAGAAGCAGGCAGACAGGTGTGTCCACTTAGTTAAAGGCAATTGCTAATGTAAATGGCTTTGTAGAGAGCAGCAGGCCTGTATGTTTAAAGTCAAAGTTAAAAAGCCTTTCTTTGGTCGCCCACTTCCTTATACCGTTTCAGTTCGAGTCCCGCTCGGGGCAACATAGCGAGACCTAGTTTGAAAAAAATAGCTGGGCGTGGTGGTACGCGCCTGTAATCCCAGCTACCTGGGAAGCTGAGGCTGGGGATTGCTTGAGTCTGTGGTACCCCAAGCAACGCGTGAGGCTACGGTTCCATGGGCAAAAAATAGTGAGACGTAGTCTCAAAAAAAAAAAAAATTAGTCTTAGACTCTTAATGCATGTTGACAAGTCTCCTTGGAGTCTGATCTTTTAAGAGTTGGCACCCATATTTCATGCACGGGGAAAGACCTGCCCGCCAAGAGAAGAGCTGCACTGGGGTCTCTGAAAAGCAAAGGGCCTGTGTTGAAGGGGAGGGGACTGTTTCTGAAATGCTAGGACCCACCAGCCGGTGCACACAACATCTGCCCTGATCCTCGCCAAGTCCCTGGCGGCATTATCCTTATTTACACACGAGGAAGATGAGTATTCAATGACCGTCACACTCAGTGCACATCTGGCCCCACAGGATGCGGGCTAAGAACAAGTCCAGCAGACTGGGCCTTGGTGTTTCCTGCTTGCCAGCGTTTACAAAAGATAACACTGCACAGAGACCTGGAGCCACTTTCCCAAAGTCTCCCAAACTAGGAAGTAACTGCCAAGAAGGTTTACCGGCCTTGGAAATCTTGTGTTTTAAATACAATGCTACCCTATTGTTTTTCCCCACCCCCTGACCTAAGCCCCAGACTGAACCTTCTTAGTCACTGGGGACAGTTAATTCTCACAAACTGAAGATAAAGAGGAAGAACCTGATTATCTGTGTCCCTGTTTGCAGCTTAGAACATGACCCAGATTGCAGGAAAGAGATAACCTGTGATAACTGTTACTTATTAAGTCCAAATACCAGAAACTGGGTTGCGTAAAAAGAGTCTTGCAAATCGATACGCAAGATAATCCCTAAGTGTTCTGACCTTGGTATTTGAGACTTTTACATTTCTTCCAAGAATTTGTGTTTGCAGAAAATAAAAATGCAATGAAATCATGTAAGATGGTAGAATCGTGAAAAGAGCCCCTTGAGTAAGTCTCATCCATCATTTTTAAAGTGACTACATCGACTGAAATGTAATAAAATAGTCCTGCATTACCTCTCTCCATCATTCTCCCACCACCAGGATGTTCGCCACATGTTCACAAGACACACAATACAAGACTGAGAGCTCTGCGATGGATAACCCACAAGGCAGGCTTTTCAGTGGAAGCCCTTTCTGACTTAGTGCGAGCACGTCTCAAAATATATTTTAAAAACTATTTTTAAGCCTTTGTCCATCTTCTTTCACATCTTCAATGGCGGTAGATTTTTGACCTCTGAGTCTTGGAAAGTGGCACAGAGATGTGGGGCTGGTGAATGTGATGGAAAGATCCGGTATGGCCAAGAAATAAGGCAGAAATATAAGCCTGAGAGTGCACAGTCTTGGACGGAATAATGAAACAAGAGGCCGAAAGAATGTGTGGCTACATTATCATGTACTTTTCAGTGTGATTTGTGGCTATCGGGCAATTTTAAGCTTGAATAGTCTAAATTAACTCCGTCTTTGCAGCAAAAGGGAAGAATCATACCATGAGAAAAAGTATCTCTTGGGATTCTTTTTAATACAAATCAGGATGCTCCAGCAAGAGAACCTTTTATGCAAACCTGTGTCGTGAATGAACAGCCCCCAGGCCCTGGAGCATTTCATCCTAAAAACAATGAGTGGCCAGGGTTCTGGGAGAGATCACAACCTCCGGGAATGTAATTAGAATTGCGGGTCAGAAGATAAAAGCGGCCCTGATGATGAGCATGCCAGACACTCTCCGGAGGAGGGAAGAAAGAGGCTTGTGTGCAGAGCAAGTTAAGTGAGCGATTCTAAGGAAATGGGAAAGTTTGGGGGAAACTTTCTAAAATGAGGAGTAGGAGATGTTTATAAAAATGGATCCCTTTCCCACCAACGAGATGTTTCCACTCTTGCAACAGCCTTATTGAAATCATACCCGGAACCCCGCACGGTAGCCAGAGAAAGCAACACTAGGAACTCTGGTTAATGGATTCGCTGTCTCTGTGGTTAACGTTAGACGCTTCGGCAACAAACCACCGCCCAGTTACATATTCGGTGACTGGCCTTTCACGGTTCGCTGGGGTTAGGGGACAGGTCCACAAGCGTGAGCCCTATTTTTCGGTCCACACCTCTCTCGTAAACAAGACAGGCAAACGCACAACCAGGGGCCCCACAGATGTAGATGCAGGTCCTCAGAGTTCTGGCTCCCACCAGCCGGGCACAAAGGGAGCCTCCTGAAGGAAGCGATGTTTTCTTAATAATAACAGTTGTATAAACATCAGGTCTTCTCAGTCAAAGGGAAACCAACATCAAAAAGCAGTAAAACATAGAACCCTAAACCCCTCTTTTCTTTGAAGAAACCCGTTTGAAGCGAGGTGTTTCTAGTTATGGGTGAATGAAATGAGAATTGAGCTGCGACCGCGGACATCCAGGCCTAGGAAGGACTAATTAAATCCATCTGAGAAGCTGCATCTAAAACTGCCTCACACGTTTCAAAGGCAGGCCTTTTGCAAGACATCAAAACCTTCCTCACAAATGACGCACACCGAGGCTTCCAGACAATGTTATTTTTATGGACTACAAAGCTCCCTGAGAGCGATGTGAAGAGTTGACACTATTTGGTTACTGTGCAAAGGCCGAGTTAATATTTATCACCATCGGAAAGTTCCTTCCGGCCAGAGAATTTTATGGATCTTCTACAAGACCTTGAAAAAAAGAGAGAGAAAGAAAAAGAAGAAGAAAGTCCACTTTGGAAATACGTCAATATTTAAATATTGATTTGTATCTTGCTAGTGGAAGCGATTAAAAACTAATAAAAGAATCCATCATAGTACATCTTCCTTTTCTCTTTCTTTCTTTCTTTCTTTCTTTCTTTCTTTCTTTCTTTCTTTCTTTCTTTCTTTCTTTCTTTCTTTTCTTTCTTTCTTTCTTTCTTTCTCTCTCCTTTTCTTTCTTTCTTTCTTTCCTTTCTTTCTTTCTTTTCTTTCTTTCTTTCTTTCTTTCTTTCTACCTTTTCTTTCTTTCTTTTCTTTCTTTTCTTTCTTTCTTTCTCTCTCCTTTTCTTTCTTTCTTTCTCTCCTTTCTTTCTTTCTTTTCTTTCTTTCTTTCTTTCTTTCTTTCTTTCTACCTTTTCTTTCTTTCTTTTCTTTCTTTCTTTCTCTCTCCTTTTCTTTCTTTCTTTCTTTCTTTCTTTCTTTCTTTCTTTCTTTCTTTCTTTCTTTCTTTCTTTCTTTTTCTTTCTTTCTCTTTCTTTCTCTGTCCTCCCTCCCTTCCTTTCTTTCTTCCCTTTCTCTCTTCCTTGCCTTCCTTCCTTCCTCCCCCCTCTTTTGACAGACAAAAATCACGATTTTTGAGGTTCAGTTAAGACACTTGGGTAGTTTAATAAAAGTCAGCAGGAAAAGAGCAAAACTGAAAAACAAAAATAAAACCTTGTTGGTTTGACCAAAATGGTCCCGTGAACAGCCATCACTTGGACTCTACGGTGGCAGAAGTTCTAGTCACAGTTTGGAATAACCTCCCAACAGAATACAAAAGTCCGAGTGTTCACTCCACCCCACCCCCGCTCCCACCCAAGTCCCAGAACTTTCCAGAGCAGCGGTGATGCACACTCACGAGCACACTGAGCATCCTTGCACTTCCTCGCACAACCCACTAGCTATGACAGTAAGTAATCAGCTCCCGAAATCGGGCACCTCCAATTCTTCAGCATCTTTTCTCAGTACGTCACAGAGGGAGCACTGACTGTGGCTAAAGGGGCGGTGTCTTCCCGTTGCTGAGATCTTGGTGAGAAGGGCCACCACGAAACCTGGGGCGGTGGGTCTCAGCCTTCTTACTTACAAAGCAACTTCCAGTGCGCTCCAGGTCTGACCGAAGGTGTTGGCTAAAGCGAGCGAAGCCTCACAGCTTCTGAAAGCTGAACTCATGAAAACACAGCACACATTTTACCGAAAACCCTGCTCACACTCATGCACGTAAGAGAAGCACGCTGCCTGCCTCGTGGCCTGCGCTCTTCTTGACCGCTGAGGGCGTGAACTCCAACTCAGAGAGAGCAGGTCAGAGGCGATTTCGCAGCGGAGAACCAAATCCTGAGAACAGACACACGGTCACCCTGTTCTCAGAGAGAATGCGTGTTAAATACAGCAGGGTTTCTGCCCCACCCTCAAGTCTTCCGCAACCCTCTAGGTCCGGGTTAGGGAGCCCCCACCCCGCCTGTCTCTGCCTGGCAGCATGCGCTCGTCCCACCCGACGACGGACCGTCCCTCCCCGTCTCTTCAGCAGACGACCACGTCTGTGTGAAGTCAGAGGCCAACTCCCCTGACCACGGTAAGGGCTCCTGGGCCTCCGCCACGGCAGGTCCTCGCCCGACGGCTCTGGCACAGCCTGGCACCTCGAGTGACAAGGGGCAGAGTGACGACAATAGGGCAGATTCATGGACCGGGTAAGTCACTGAGTGGAGGCGCTCGCTGCTGGCTTCGCGACTCATCTCTTCTCCATGTCAGTCTGAGAGGCCAGTCACACCAGCCCCAAGTGAGAAAAACAATTGTTTCCACATTTGGGGGGAGGGAATTTCACCAGTGCCCATAACAGGTGACTAGCTGACTCTGGCTATGTTAGAAGGGGCTAGAAAACTGAACTTGAGCTGGGCATGGTGGCGTATGCCTGCAGGTGGCAGCCTAGGAAGCTGCGGCGGGGACCAGGGATGGCGGTTCAAGTCCCACCAGGGGCCCGTAGCAAGACCTAGTCCCAATAAAAAATAGCTGGGTGTGGTGGCGTGCGCCTGTAATTCCAGCTACCTGGGAAGCTGAGGCTGGGGATTGCTTGAGTCCGTGGTACCCTGGGCAACGAGAGCCTGCGGTTCGACAGGCAAAAACAGCGAGACCTAGCCTCAAAAAACAGAAAAACCTGAACTTGAGCTCAACTGGAATATCTGGTGTCAATATTGCAAGTTTTCGTCTAAATAAAATTCTTCAGAAAGTGGCTCAAACGAGGGGGGGATAATATTTATAAAAAAAAAAAAATCACTTGAAGATTTAATCACAGTATTTGCCAACTCCCCAAAGGTAAACGCCGAGATATTCAGCACTTCCATTTCCAAAGTCAGTGGATTTTATAACATTCTTTCCCCTTCACTGAGTCGAATAACAAGTGACTTGACTCTTGAGCGCCACACGACAGAGGCCTTCGAGAGGGTCCAGGTGCGCCTGCACACCCAATTAGACGAGCAATTTTCCAGATGACATGGGCAGGAGCCTCACCTCCTCAGGAAAACGGAGTCCCACGGCTCCAGAGCGCATTCCATACCCAGGTAACCAGGGCGCCTTTAAGAAGCCACGCAGCCAGCTGCATGAGGCCACTCTTCAGACCTGATTTTCCTTCCAGCGCCTTTATCCCACCCCCTTCCACAGGGCATCAAGCTGGTTTGGATGAGCTCGTTTGGAAAGGACCTCTCTGGTGGGAGGTGAGATAGTCTCCTTGGAAAGCAAGTTACTTTTGGAACTTCTTCCTGAAGCCAAGAGCATGGAAGGATCACTTTGTTTGTTTGCTTGTTTGTTTGCATTTCCCAAAGCTTTGTTGGGTAAGTTTTTCAAAATCAAAGTGACACTAATATTATAGATGAGCAAATCTTTCGGCACTGTCTCTACATTTTGCTTGTAGCAAAACAGACACCTCTTTCATCTTCCATGCACTAGTGATCTAAGTAGTTTATCCACCTCACAAGAAAAATGAGAGGCTGTTGGAGGGACTGTGTAATTCCTCTGACTCGGTTTCCCTACTCTCACTCGTATTACCATCCTTTCTTTGCTTTTTCTGGTCCCGTTCCAATTTGATCAACCGTTGAACGCAACCTATTGAATAATCTCCAGCAACTTCCTCCAAGTTCAGACTGCTAACTGAAAGAGTTCTAGTAATTGCACTTCGTATACTTCTATGTATAATCCCAGAGTTCTTTATGCAACGACCTGCTGTTTGTCTAACTCCATCCCGGGGTGGTTTCGGCACTGCAGGAGTTTCCCAGCAGGTAAATTTAAATGCCATCATTTCAATATTCCCACATCTTCTAGTCCCTTCTGCCTCGGTTTTGAAACCCTTTCAAAAACATTTGAATAAGTTATACATACATACGGCTAAAATTTAAAAGTACTAAAGAGACTTCTAGTATAAGGCATGTGTCCATCTTACTTTCGTCAGCAGATAATCCAGCCAGCTCCCCAATTCAAACCATCAGTTTCTTGTGGTTCCTTCCAAAGATATTATACCCACATAACAAGCATAAATAAATATATACAATCTGTTTTACACAAGCGAAAGCACATTGCTTTTGTCACTTAATAAATCAGCACACAGCTAATGCTCAGATAATTTTACTGGCTATACAGCGGATCAGTACTATGGATGCATCATATTTATTCAATTATCCCATCTGATGGACATTTCAGTTGTTTCCATTTTTCTGTTACAAACAAGACTACCATGAACATTCTTGTATATCTCCTGTCTGTGAACATACCCTATATAATAAACTGCTCTTTATGGAGACTATCTCAGTTTATACTTATACAAAAAATGTGTAAGGACCTGTTTTTCTACAACCTTATAAAATTAGGGAATTATCAAAGTGTTCAACTTTGTCAAAATATAGGTAGAAAGTGGTATCTCATAACTTTAATTTGTATATCTTTGCATGGTTTAGTACACTTTCTCATGTGTGGAGGAGTCGCTGGTACTTCCTCTGCTATAAATCTTTTGAACATTTTGCACCTGAAGGTTGCTCTTTCTCATACTGATCTGTAAGAGGTCTTTATGTGTTAAGGACATTTCCCCATGCCACAAAAACAGGCTGTAAAATTTCCCTCTGCTTTATTGGCTTCATGTCTAATCATATTTTTTTCAGAAAAAAAACTGAACAGTTTTTTAGCATTACCTTGTTGTTTTCCTAGTAATTTTTTCTGTAATGGGAAAAAATATTCAGAAAACAAATGTTTTTGCCAAAGTTTCATGCTTGTACAATACCTATTAAAATCTAGTAACGGAAAATATTTTCCTCATATTAGAGCAAGACTTTTTGGTGCTTTGATCTATATATTTCTTAAAACTAGAAAATAAGTTTAAGTGAAAAAACAGTTGAGAAAGAAAAATAGTTACATAATCATAATAGAGAGATACTATCCAAAGGGGGGATAATGAAAAAAGGTTTTCAATTTAAAATATTATATAACTTTAAAAAGTGACCTCGATTTTGTATCATTTATTACTTACTGTAAGTTGATTTTTCTAAATAGGATTACATCCTATTATTACAAGCCCCCAAGAGTACAAAGACATTCATTTTACAATGCTGCTATAAAATACCTTTTTCTATCTGCCTACTGTGCACTTAGACATAGCGAAGTTTTGAATAAAAAACCCAGAGTAGGTATAGACATAATAGCTAACTGACACTGTTGCTTCTATCCTTTTCATATTCAAGAGTAAGAGTCTATTTTAAAAATTAACTATAAAGGAAAAAGCATAGATAAAATAATGCACTATTTTTATTCTAGGAAGAGCATTTGAAAATTATTTCTTTAGAACAACCATGTTTCTTACCCTGTCCCTGTGAAAATTTCAATAGCTACATGATTCAGCATTATTTTCTATGGTGGAATACAAGGAATAGAGATGATATAAAATGCAGGGACAAACTCATATGAGGCTACACTTAAGATTCTTCACATTTTTATCTGAAAATACTTTTGGGTGAGATTACTTCTTGGGAGATGCTACGTTCATTTGATTCTTAATCTTCATAAAAATGCTACATACAAATACCCAAATAGCTCTACTTAAAAATCACATTTTCAAAGTGCTCTTTAAAGATCAAAACAAATTCGGGTGGAATTTCTTCTTTGTCAAGTAATCTAGAACAAAACAGACGGCAGTAGAACAAATGGGGAAGAGCTGGTTGTACCAGACAGAGAAAACCTCAAACAATGCATGTGTAATTATTTCTTATTATGCATCCATAGGTAATTATTATTTTTTATTGTTATGTTCATCACCATATTCTTCCCTTTAGCAGAAAAACACCGGGTGGTAACTTCAATGATATTGCTACCACAAAACAATTCCCTCCCTCCACCACAGGCATTTAAAAATGAGGGAATTTCACATCAATGAATGGGAACATTATTAACAAAATCAAAGTACCAGCTCTTTTAGATGCAAACTCTTCCCGCAAACCTTCCATGACTCTCAAAACTTACCACTTGTTTGGCTAGAACTAAAATCACGGCTGAAAATCAATACTTGGAATTCCAACATCTACTTGAAGAATACCCTCATATCTGTACGAGCTGATAAGATTTTGACAATGCTTTCTAAGGGCCAAGCTTCACCAGTATCTCTGTCTACTTTGGGAAGCTCTGTAGATTGTGTACATGAAATTGTGTCCATTTTAATGGTTTACTAGAATTCTTGGGGTGTCTTCGATGTTTCTTTTACGTGGCAAGACTTTTCAGACTGTGAAAATGAAAATTCCTTCGATCACGTGACATAACTATCTGGTTAGAGACAAAACCACTCCTTCTGCTAACAAGGACGTATCCAATGTCTAGTAGAGCTATTGTCCCCTCGTGAGCACAACTGCTTTGAAGTTATAGACAAGGACACTCATGGATGCTGGCCTCACACTGACCAGCATTTAATCTTAGATGTTGCGCTCACATGTTATGTGGTGTTAGCGATATTGCTCAGTCTCTCTGAACCTTGGTTTCCAAGATTACAGCGAGAGCAGCACCTACTTTCAGCTTTATTATTATCTCATTCAAAAGGCTTGTCAAGTGCTTACCGCAGTAGCTGGGAGAAGGCAATGTTCAATAAACGTAGGTCAAAGTCATTAGTTGTATCATGAAACTACCTTTGAGGAGGGTCAACCAACTATTAAAATAAAAATGCAACTAGAACAAGTCAAGGAAATCCCTTTGTCCACTAATATTTATTGAAAACTGTTCATAAAATTGAGAAAGTCTTAACCACCTCCCAATAAGATGCTGAACTCTTTATCGACAGAAGTTCCATTGTTTCCAGCAGCCCACACCCCACCTTTTCCTCACCTGTTTACACTACAATTCTGAGGAAGTCCACGCTTCTGTATAAATCATGCCCCGAGCTGCGAAGCATTATTTGTCTCTCTCTGATGGAACTTCATCTTTTTCTAGTGCTTTCTTTCCCCCGTGTAGCTGAGTACTTTCTTCCCATGAGTTTGAGTGACTGAAGGCACCATTTTTGGGTCGTTTGTTGTATTTTCATGTTTTCTTAATTTCTAGTGTTTTAATTATTGTTCAATTATATTTTAAACAATCAGGATTTTTAAAAATGTACAACTAATTAATTAGAATCTCTCCAGGAATAAAGTAGGGTATAAGTGAATAAATAATTCAAAATGAATCAACTGATGACTATCATTTTTTTCATAATTGATGTATTGGGATGCTAGCGGCTTTTGCTAGTTACATGTAAGCATTTTCCAGCGTCTCATTTCTTATGCACATTCTGGAACTGCATCTTCATTCCAGGTGTTTTAGCTATCACTTGAAATTTTCATTCTTTTCAAGTTTGCCTCCCCTTTTCACCATAAGAGAGATTTCTCTGAAGCAAACTCTCCCCACCTCCCCGCCCCAGAAAATAGTATTATGATAGTAACAATTTTTCATTGCTTCCTTGGGATAGATTTCTAGAATTTCAATCAGTATACCAAGGTCTTTGATGAATGTTCCCAAATTATTTTGCTGCAAAGTTTAAATGAATATATGCTCCCATTTAATCCCTTTGGGAAGTGCTGGCAACTAGCCCAGAAAATATTATCTCAAGAAGTTACTAGTTGAAGTATGATTTGGAAGGTAAAATTTACCCACCACAATAACAAGGATATAAAGAAGTCTACAAGTAGCTATTGGAAGGTTCATGATTAAGCACTCAGGAGAGAACAGAGTCCTGAATTGGAAAACCCAGATAGGTGAAGGAAACACCAGTCTTTTTCCCATGTGGCTACACCATTCTGCATTTCCACCAACAACGGCAAAGAGTTCTGATGCCCAGCTTCTCCGGCATTTATTTACTGTAATCTGGCTTTTCTATCAGAGCACCAGGTGGGTGTGAGATGCAACTGTTCTGAGGTTCTGATGTACATTTCCCCTGATGACAGACGGTGCTGAGCATCTTTGCAGGTGGATCTTGACAACTGTACAGGGTCTTCTTCTGAAAAATATTTATGTGCAGCCTCTGCCCATTCTCACATTGGATTGTTGTTTTAAAATTAAGTTGTGTTTATATATTTTAAACTCAAGTGTTTATTGGATCTATGACTCGCAGACACTTTACTCTCATTCTGTGGTCTGTCCTTTGAATTTTTTCTTTCAATATCCTTTAAAGGTTGGTTTGCGTTTTTGATGAAGACCAATTTAATTTCTTCTTTTGTTGTTTATGCTTTTTGATGTGATTTCTAAGAAACCACATGTAAGAGGAATCCCTACATTTTCTTCTATGCATTTTATTGATATATCTGTTACATTTAAGTCTCTGGTCCACTTTGGGTTAGTTTTTTTTTATATTAATTCAATGGGAGGTAGGGGTTCAACTTCATTCTTTCACATGTGGCTATCCAGATGCTCCAGCACCATTTGTGGAAAAGACTATTTTCTCCATTCAATTACTTTGGGGCATTTGTCAAAAATCATTTGACCATACATTTAAGGGTCTATTTCTGGATTTTCTATTCTATTCTACTGATCTATGTTTATTTTTATGTTAAGCTATACCTTCATGATACAACAGATTAAGTAGCAAGTCTGGAAAGTGGCAAGTGTGAGTTCTCTTATTTTGTCCATCTTTCAGAAGATTGCTTTTTACTATCAGCTTGTCAATTTCTGATAAAAAATATATATAGCCTGAATTTTTATAGGAATTGCTTTAAATCTATAGAGTCATTTGGCAAATAGTGCCATCTTAATAATACTAAGCCTTTCAATCCAGGAGTATGAATTGCTTTCACTTTATTTGCATTTTCTTTAGTTGCTTTATCAATTGCTTGCAGTTTTCATAACAGTATGCACTTTTCATATTATAATGTATTTTGCACTACTTTAAAAGAATTTACTCCCCAAGTACTTTGTATATTAGATGCTCTGAAGGTCAGCAGAATAGTTCTCATACTGTAAAAGATCCACTTGAGAGAAAAAACAATATGATGGCTCCTCAAGAAATTAAAAGTAGAACAACCAACCTCCTGATGCAGCAGTTACACTCCTGGATATTTAGGAACTTGAGAAAATGGAATCCGTGTGCTATGTTTTCCTTATTTGATCTTATACTTTTGTGCTTTATATTTTAATTACTTATAAGAGGACAGAAGAAAAAAAACACCCAGCTATCAGTGCATTACTGCAGTCTACTTAGACATGACCCTACCTGCACTACCTCTGGGGTCTTGAACCTTGACTGTCAGCTCCAAGCTTTGCTCTTTAATGGGCAAAGGCGTGTCAGCAAACCACGTCAACCGTTGCAGCTTTCCCCATGGTGACCCAGCATCCGGGGGCACCTCACGCCTCCCAAATTCCGACCAATGAGTCTTTACAACCCCGGACTTATCTCCTTCCCTGTGCTGAGGTCAAGCGATGACAGTCCAGAGCACGTGCACTTCGGGAGCGGGAAACAGGACACGTGGGACTCGCTACGCTTTGGATGTGCTGTTGCCTTTTTTTTTAAAGAGCGCTGTTTCTGATGAACTGAAAACCAAAACAGGAGAATTCTACAGGGAAAAAAAGCCAAAGACAGCACACGAGCTGCTGGGCGAGCTTTCCAACGTGGAAGCCGAAAGGAGGCGCAAGGAAGCCACGCTGCAGGAAGGCCGAGAGTGGCATTTCAGGGGCCTTTCAGCGCAGCAAAGAAAGCCATGCCTTTGTCATTTCAACTTTCCTCGGGAAAATGTGGTGCCACAATAGCAATACTCTCCGTTCTCCAGTATCTAGAGTACGTTAGTCAACCTGATGGGTGGGTCAGCATCCCATCCGCTTAACAGTTACTTTTTCATGATCACGTTGAAAGGAAGGAGACGAAGAATGCATCACAATATCCCAAGACAGAAGAATCGTGTCACGCCTTTAGTCTTCACTGGAAGGGAGCTGAGTGAAGTTTCTTTCGGCAGATGCGTTAGCAAATCTGGCATCCAGAATGAGCCACAGACTTTAAAGACACCAAGGAAGCACACCCGTCATGCCCCGATGGCACCCACGTACTGATAATTCTGACACATGAAACCATCAGCCTCTCCGGCACAGCAGACTCGCGGTAACTAGCCCAGAACAGGAGTGGGATAAGCAGCGGCTGAATAAAGGAAATCTCATTAGTTTCTCAACTTCTGATATTTTCTAACAGGGAACAAGAAACTCCCACCTGTGCTCCTCAAGCCTCACCAGCTCTTATTTCCGTGAGATTACATTATTTTGATTTCCATGGCCTATTTAAAACTCTTGATAAAAAGCCGCAGCTTTTTCCCCCAAAATAAAATGGCATTTCAGTGCAACCGGGTAATGAGAAACGCAGCTGAAGAGCCAGGCCATCACACTAATGACATGGCGGCTTCCAAGAGACACACGAGGCAGAAAGAGCCAGCAGGGAGGGTAACTCCTCAGGGCGTTTTACCGGGGAGCTCAAGTCACTGATCTGAGACCATCATTTCCCCCCACAGGAACAACAGGACACCTCACTGCAGCATTACTCAGGGGAGACCAGAACCGGTGGTTCCCTCACGGACATTCCCCAAAGGGGTAAAGCTCTTCAGAAGGAAGGGAGGCCAAACCAGGAGGCACAGGTTGCCGAGAGCATGTCTCACGACAGGAAGCCCTGAAGAAAAGGTTAATGAGGCGCAGATGACTGGTCTGAACAGACGGGATGCCCAGCGCAGCCATGGCAGGACCACGCCTGCTCGATACCAAAAGGAAAACACATTAGGTGTCCGGGAGCGTGTTTAGAAGGGAGCTCAGCCGAGGAAGGGGTCTTCTAAGGAAGACAAGAGCACAGGACACCCCAGCCACACCTCGTTTCCCACAAGAGGTGAAACAAACACGCGCCAATGTTCCCCAGCCAGGAGATCAGAGCCGCCGCCCCGGCTGAAAACGATGTCGCATCGTCACAGATCATTTCCACGTCACAAAGATGAGAAGGAAAGAAAACTCACGGAGAACGTGGAGCCGCTGCCGGATGCGACGACGGTGTGAACCTCGCCGTGCAGTTGGATGGAGAGCTCCCAGCTTGCCAAGCGTGGTT